>OMNM01015269.1:15487-30524 GCA_900302745.1 Parablennius parvicornis | reverse complement strand
AGAAGGGAACTCCGGCAATTGCAGACTTGGATTGCTGTGCTCTTACCTCGGCTCCACCCCTCTGCACTTCTCTTCGGTCCTCTGAGGATGAGTATTATTAGCGGACGGGTGGAGATAACAAGGCTCCACTGCCAGCCGGCTCTCAGGTGCAATGTCATAAGAGCTGTTGAGAGTATTGCACGATGAGATGATGTTTGGGTGATGGAAGATACGTTGTTTGAAACTGTGAACCACAATATCCCTGCGAGATGAAAATATGTCAGAGGGGGAGATGTTCATGTTCTCTGCCGTGCTTCTACTGATCTTGCTGCATTTTCTCAATCCAACCTTGATTATTTTTACTTGAGCGCGAGGCAATCCTCCTCCAGGGTCCAAGTTTTCCTTCACAGCGTGCTAATTTTCGGCGCTGCAGAGAAAATTGAGTGAGAAATATTTATGGAAGATACTGCGGATCTAAAAATGCACAAATGCCAAATGTCCCATGACTTTTCCTGCTTCTGTTTTGGGGCTTTTCACTGAAGGCTCCAAATCCTTGTTCTGATTACTATTTTAAGTTATCGGAATCAGACTATGCACAACATAACATGTTTGTAACTTCATTATATACAGAATTTGTGTTCTGTTAAGAAAGCCTCTTCACAGCTGTTCACTTGCTATTTACTCATTTGTGAATCCTCCTCATGCACACTTTTTCCTGCTGCAGCAGAGCCACTCCATCATTACAGATTTTATTTTTCTCTTTGCCCTCATGGTAAGTTGTCCTTGACCTACTTTCAGTTCATCAGGGGAGGCGTGTGAGTGCATGTGAGAGTGCAGACTGTGCACGTGTGTCAACACGCGTTTCGTCAGTCTCTGCGTGGAGCCTCAAGAGTGTGTGCCGCGTCTGTGTGTGTGTCTGTGTGCATTTAGCACTGTGTAAAATCTCCACACATGCATTTACCGTCTCCCTCCCTTCACCGTCGACATGCACATCAGCAGAGAAAGGAATAGACAGGTTTCCTCCCATAAAGATGATATGTGGATGTCATTACCGATGGGAGTCTCTGTGGGAGGACTTATGTTGCTTAGCAGGGGTGAGGGGGCGCTCATTAATTTACAGTATGCGTTCCTGGTGGCCTGCGTGGTGAGTGGGAGGACAAAGACATGCTGTATCAGAAGAGAGCTCAAATTTCTAGGAAAGAAAAAATGACACCAGATGACTTCACGCGCTACTAGATGGAATCCTTGTGAGACCTTTGCATTAGAAAAGCTGTCAAAGATCAAATTGAAGGAGAAACAAGCAGAGGCATGAGCAGAGCTGCTGTATTTCTTCTAAAATTGCATCAAGCACGTCTTTCCTTTGTGGCTAGCAGCTTTACCTCACAGTGAGAGCATCCTCAGTTGAAAATGCATTTATGCATTTTCTCCATGTGCCTGTTTGGGTTTCCTCCAGGTTCTCCCGATTCCTCCCACTGCAACAAAACATGCATTTGAGTTCAGTTGGTGACTCTGAAGCTGTCTGTTTGCCTTGTGATGAACTGGTGACCTGTCCAGGTTGTACCCTGCCTCCGCCAATAGTCAGCAGCTCTCAAGACCCTGGTTAACAAAGATAGATCAATACTTTCCTTCATACCATTAACGTTAATGATCCAATGTTTTATAGGGTTTGTTTATAGTGATAGTCACAAAGATAATTACGATAATAAACATAGATGGCATTTTTAATGGATAGCTGGTGCAAATATTTGAGTATTCAGGAGCTGAAGAGTGAGATAATTCTCTCAACAGTTGGTGCAGAGCAGAAAAAAAATCTTCAAGCAATGTGAACATAGAGCGTCACCTCAAGCAGCTGCTTCAACATGTCGCCTTGAAAGTTGAACGAGATTTGGTTATCATTTTCAGAGAGGTTGGAAGTATCACATTCTGTCTTGGTAATTCCAAACTTTCTGATATTATTTGGCACATATTTGGCACTTATATTCTCTCCCACCACAACATGATCTCGTTAAAGTCATTGTGACCTTGTGTTTCTGCGAGAGCAGTGCTTTCAGAATACATTTTAATAACATATATTACAGGAGTCCAGGCATTATATTAATTGCAGTTTCACCTGTGGATTGATGCAGGGGTGGTACACACTATTAGTGGCTAGCCTGAAACTAAGGAACCTGTTTCAGCTTAAACCCGGCAACTTTCAATGTAAAATTTGCATGCAGTGGCTTATTTCGCCATTTTAAAGGCTTGTTTGAATAATTAGCGATTCAACCAGCCTTTGGTGTGAGTGCATGTTTGATTTTCTGTCTTTCTGTTTGCCTCTGATGAGTTGACCAGTGTGTCCCTTGCAATTCTCACCAGATCGGCTCTAACTTGAGTTACCCTGACCTGGATAAAACAAACAGAGAAAACTTACATCTATACAAGCAGTATAGTTTCTGCTGTTTCCACTGTGTTACCAAATGCCCAAAAATCAACCACAACCATTAAGCTTAATAAATAGTGGACACAGTTTAATACGGCTTGTTATCAGCTAAAAATGGTATAATAGGGAGAATTTTTTTTTTTTTTTTTTTAAAAGATACAAAGTATTCTTGGTTTGACAAATAGATAGTATTCATGGCTATTTTGATATCTAATCTGAGAGGCTGATGCTTCTGCTTGGCTCTGTTTTGAACTCAACTGAGTATCCGACCTGGCTGATTCGTGCCTCTACCACCAGACCTGAAGTAATAGCAACTTGTAAAATATTGATGCATTGTAACTTGTCTGCTGCTGCTCCCATCAAGTTAAAGTGCTAACAAAGGTCTTGGTCGTCACATTCCTTGTAGTTTGGCACTGTTATTATGGAGGCAATGATACACCCCACCCCCTTCGTCTGCTTGATGTCTTTTTGTAGATGAAGATCTCCTGGGTTAATTACAGAGCTGAATAGACAATCATCAATTTACCACTGCACAGTCTGTTATTGTCTTCGCAAAGAGCTTCAGAAGCTGCACTTTAAACTACGATGAGATGGATTATTTAGCAACATTAGCAGCTCGGCCACACATGGATTTATTGATGATGTTTAATCTGTCTTCCAGCCATGTGATAATATTGTTACAAAACACTGGGAGTGTTGTTTGTCAATTGAAGGTGAAGTTTCAGGATTTGGACCCTGACATCCACAGAGACTTCCACTGTTTTATCCTTGGATGGTACTGATGAGTGACTTCAAGTGAATCTCATGGGTGATTCACCAATAGCATCTTACGAGAACTGAAATAACACTGTGAATTTTGGCTGGTTGTAGGTAGGGGGTTGCATTTGGCTTTATTCTGCAAGATAAAAGCCTCAGACGTCTTTCATTTCATTCTGCACTCTCTCTGTTTCAGCAGAAGCCTCTGAAACTTTTGGCTCTGACACAAACTCTTAAAAAAATAGGCATTGTGTTTGTATCACCATTAATAGTGTGGTAAATTTAGCTCCTGAATGTTGACGTGGTATTTCAGCATATGACAGCAGCGAGCACTATGACTCCAAACCCATCAGGAAAAAAAAAAAATTCAGTTTTTGGGACTCCTAAAAAATTGGTTAATTTATAATAAATAGTGTCAATTTCGTGTAGAAAATTTTTGCTGAAAAATATATATTTCTAAAAGGATTTACTCATCCAAATACACATGGTTGCACTTAACCCTAGAGATATTTTGTTTAAGTTACCTCATTTTCTTACTGGCATCATTTTCTCAAAGTGGACTGAGAAAAAAAAAGTCTGTCTTTTGCCTTGCTGCCATATGTATCCGTACGGATTAAGATCTGATGGATCAGTTATCAGTGATATTCAGGTTGCGCTGATGCATCATCACAGACAAACCTAAGACCCTGATTCAGAAATGTTTCACGTTTACACGGGAACGTTCTGAAAACAATGCTTGTTGACACTGTGAGAGAGTTGGAGCGTTTTCAAAAATGTTCCTCCTTTGGAGCCTTTTTTAAAAAATTGCATTTTCAGTGGCTCCGAGCAAATTCTTTTACAAATAATAAGCCGGAAAGTGTGGCAGGCAAAATTATTCATCCCCTTGAGTCAAAAGTTTGAGTTAATAGTCTTTTGCAGAATGTCTCCACCAGCTTTGCACATCTAGCTATGGAAGGTTTTGCCCATTCTTTTCAAAACAGCTCAAGCACATTCAAATTGGATGGAATGTTTCTGCTAACAGCAATTTTCAAGTTGTGCCAGAGATTTTTAATTGGATGATGATCTTGGCTTTCACGTTTCCATTCTAGCACCTAAAACCCCAATAAAATCCATTTGCACATGAATATTTTACAAGTCCTCGTTCCCGTTAAGTACACTACATATTATTATTCTTGCACTTGATACAGACACAAATCACACACTCCAGATACCAAATTGTCCTTTAAATTATTCTCATTGGATAAAACTAAAGCTGGGGCACTACCTGCACCAAACACATAAACGCACACACTGAAATGGTGGAACAATGACGGGGATACAAACCTAGGGACTAAACACTAAACAACACTCAGCAGGAGATCCAGGAAGTTAGATCCAGGATGAACTGGAAAGGGCAGAACGCAGCAGTAGCTTATGACCCGACATCTGGTTGTGGCTCTGGAGTGGCTTATATAGGGAGTGAAGCCAGGTTGTGGCCACTTTAATACAAAAACAGATAATTCCGCTTTCTACATTTACAAAAGCATTTTCATTTACACCTGATTGTTAAAAAAAACCCTTAATTACACGGACCAACACATACACCTAGTTCAGAGCCACAATGAGCATGCCAAATCTGTAGCGGGCAGTGTAATGAGTAGCATGAAGCCATGATAGCCGATCAGAATCCTAGAAAAAACACAAAGTCACCAATCACACAAATGTATTCCTGCTCAGCTATAATGGCACACGCTTTGTTTATTTGGGCTGATAAATGTGGCATTAGAATATAACATAAAACAAAAAAAACAAGCATTGCTTTCACTGTATGCATTTTCATCACAGCATTCAATCTGTAAATATGGGTTGCACAGATGACGTAAATGATGATTCCATCGCATATCGAGACGTAAATCTCCACCTACCCCTCTTTAGATGCAAACGGAAAAACAGAGCTTTCTAAATCTCCACTGTGGCTGGAGTTTTCAGAAATCGTTGTTTGTGGTGACTCATAGCTGCATTTATGTGTAAATGCAAGGCCCGAATGTAGAGAAATATCACCAAAAATATCTGGGTACAATTAAACGTGGCCTGAGTCGCTCCCTGCTGTATGTGAGTCCAATCAGCGGATTACTGTGAGCTTCACACAACACCATCACGCTCATGCCCACCTGCAGCAACGCAGCGCAGGAAGTTCTGACAATGACGGTGTGATGAAGTGAGATACTGGAGGGGAAGTTTCTGACACTGTCAGAAGACTATATGCAGTCTGTGATATCATCTGTCCTTGATCCCCTCTCACTGCATGACATAAGACCTAAGCTAGACATCGCCATAGCTACCCAATATTTGTTTAGGACAGGAAAACTTGCAAAGCACATACCGGCATTAAATCAGGCAAGCGTGAAAAGATTTTCAGTTTGAAGTCCACTTCTGCATTTTGATGTCGTAACTGAAGACGGTGTGGCATTCTAAAATAACTGACTCAGCAGATTACGCACATATATTTGCATCTGATATAGATTTATTTTTACATGAAGACTGTTTCGTATATTTAATTACATAACTCAAAAGTTGCCTGTACTGATTCATGAGCTTGGTAAAGAAATACATAGACGCTTACGTAATGGAAAGAAAGATGACAACAACTGACAGCTCTGACACTGTCTAAAGAAATTAAGTCAATTTCTGCTTCCAGCATTGGTTCCCAGATCTTATTGTGAGCACGTGGCACATGTGTGTGTGTGTGTGTGTGTGTGTGTGTGTGAGTGTGTGTGAGTGTGAATGTGTGTGACTCAGTCATCGCCGGACTCACCATGTGACAACCACACACACACACACACACACACACACACACACACACACACACACACACCGTAGAGTGGATTTACTATCATTTCGGACCTCACATGAAGGATTACAAATATGTCTAAGCATGAGTGTGCACATTCTGGCTGCAGCACCTGTGACGGCTCAGTGTGAAGGCACACTCATCCTTGGCAAACACACAACACACACACACACACACACACAATCACTCAGATCATCTGAGTCATTGACAGACATCTCCTCACTTTCTCAGGAGGCAGATGATGGGTGAAATAAGTGTGAAGTGTGGAAAAAAGTGACAGATGTTTCTGTGTGCAGTGGGTTTGACCTCGTTCCTTCATCGAGCGGTGTACTCTGAACATACGCACGAGTCGGTTTGCATTAAACACACTCGCACAAATACACACTCAGGCCCATATACACAAGATGACAGCAGTAAATAGAAACCAGCCAGCAGGCTGAGGGGCTTCTGGCACACTTCGCTGCTCTGTTGACTTTCCTCATTGATTTTGGAGCCGAACACAAGGTACAGTAGGTGTGTGTACAGTACATGTCTTTGAGTGTGTGTGTGTGTGTGTGCTGTGCATAGGCAATGGTGGCTTTGTGTGGAACATTTGGATGAGATTTGCTTGGGTCTTTCTTTAATTAACTTTTCGCAGCAATGGTCATGTTGAGAAAAACAATAAAAAATGCCGTTTTGAATCTGTAAAGCTGGAAAAGTTATTTTTACAATAACAGCAGATCACAGGACTCTGTAATGTAAAAACCTGAATCATGTTGTATTTAAAACCCAATCAAAGCCGTTTTCATAACGATGATCAATTTGATTTGGGGCCTAAATTTATCCTAAGCTTTGACAAAACAGCAACACGTGTTTGTTTGTATCGTTGGTGGGATCAGATAGAAATTTGTACATGTTGCTCTGGAGGAGGAAAGTGTGGATCAAATAAGCATTAATATACATGATGTTGGTGTATCGTCACTCGTGATTTCTGTGCTGAAGCATTACACTTCAAATCACCAATGTCTGACAAATGATCTATAAAGCATCTGACTTGGTCCTCCACAGTGGTTTTGCATATGTATGAATGTAATATTAGTTGCTTGCTCACTTCTGATCTGAAGGATCACGTTTGTACTTTTTTAGGTGAAGGCTCTTTGCTCACTTTATTAGTTATACCTGTTCAAATGCTTGTCAAAGCAATGCCACTCCTCTCAAGCAAGAACAGGAAACTGAGGCTTCAGTTCACACAAGACCACCAAAGCTGGACTATAAAATATTAGAAAAACCTCCAACTCTTGCTTTCTTCTGCCACATTCAGACGGTGAAATCAGAGTTTGGCATAAATACCATCAAATCATGGATTTATGGCTACGTCCAGCAGATGTTACACACTGAAGCTCCATCTACTTCAAATGTCTATTTGTTGAACATGACAATGAGTTCACTGGACTCAGTCTTCATTTCACCAGATATTATTCCAAAAGAGCTTCTTTGGGATGTACTGGAAGAGGAGATTCACATTTTGAATGTTCCGCTATGAAATCTGCAGCAAATGTGCTTTGCTGACATCAATTTAAACAAAAATATAGGAGCAACAGTTCTAGCACCTTGATGAATCGGTTCTGATGGTAAAACGACGTTCAAACAGAAATTAGCAAAGAATACGTAATGTTGCTTTGTGTATATGCATGCGTGTGCGATGCAATTTGTCTGCGTATCCAAAATTATCTTTGGTTTCAGATTGATATTCGTTTTAGCTTTGCTTCGTAAGTGGAAGTGTCCTTATGTCTGTGTGTTTTGTTTCTGAAGATCAGGAGGTGAAAAAATAACAAATGATTGCATCATGCCACAACGCAGGCCAAGGTCGCTCTGGCTGCGACGCCGCGGGCCGGGGACACTTTGTGTCACCGTACTCCTCATCAGCACTGCGCTTGTTATGTGATGCAGTGACTATTTTTATAAGATAGAAACCAAGGCTTTTGCTCACTCTTGGGTGACTCACGTCAAGCGGGCGCGTTACGTTGCCTTGGGTTGCCTTTGAGTTTGCGTAACTCTTACGTTGGCATGATCTCAGAGAATATGCTTGCATGTTCTCGTGAGGAGGACAATGTCCAAGTTGAGGCATTTTTATGCGTGCATGCATGAGTTTTCCGCTTGTTGTCGCATTCACTTCCCCATCACGCTCTCTTCTCATATACCACGTCACATGTATGAATTTGTGTTTGGTGGCATGCCGTTATAGGAGGGTCTGTTTGTGGGTGGTGTAGTGGGTACCCTGCTGAGGGAGTCTCGTTCCTTACCGCCACTGCACCCCCCCAACCGCCCTTCAGATGAATCCCCTCCTGGCGTGTCCTGACCTTTGGCTGCGTTGGAGGAGCTGCTCATTGCGCACTCAAATCTGAGGCTGACTGGCGATGAGAAATAACAAGTGACAGTCACACAGTCTTCTCTGTGGATTTCACTGAGACTCACAGAAGTTTTGGCACCATCGGGATTATGGGATGCAGCAGCCATCATTCTTAGAAAGTTTAGTTCACAGAATGGAACATTTTGAATTTGTTTTGAGACTGAAGTACAACAGCTGGAAAGCAGCACATTGAGAGCAACAATTTCCAACAGTCTCCAAACAAAACTTTATTTAATTGAAATGTTTCTCAAATGAACTTGTTTTAAAGGCTTACAAAGGCTTACTACTTACAAATTTAATAAAGATCTGGAAGCTATGTGGATGTTGGTGTTCCATTTACTTGGAGGTTTGATGTTATATGTGTCCGATCAATACATTTTACATGATTATATAAATCTTATTTTTTCTCACTCACAGCTTTTTTTTTGTTGTTATTTTTAAAGGGTAAATATTTTTCACTATTTTCCCGTTTATTCCCTTTTTAATTAATATTCTTCTTTTTTTTCTATATTTTCTTTATTTTTTGTTTTTTTGTGACAAGTTTATTCACATCTTTCTGCATTATTTAAATCTCATATCTTGAGCTTGAATTATTTTATTTTTCTTTGGTTTTGCTCAAACTGTTTTGTCTTTCTACCATTTTCTGCCTGATGCGTTTCATCTTTTCTATTTTTAAGTCTCATTTTAACATATAGCCATCATCTTTGGGCTGCGTGGTGGTGACCTCCTGCAGCTCTTCCTCGGGGACGCTGACCCATTCTTGGGCCGGCTGAGAGCTAAAATAGCTCCAGTGTGTCCTGGTCCTCCCTCAGAGGCTGGTTCCCAGCTCGGTGCACCTCCAGTTTAATAAATTGACAAGGACAGATAGAGACAAAACAAGAACACAAACCATATACACGCATATTAGATGAGAGAGACAAACATAGCAGCGTTATTATATCATGGGGGAGTGTACTGCCCCCAAATGGTTCCAGAGAGCAAAGAAGTTAAAAAACAGAAAAGCTAAAGTCATCAGCATTGTCCATTCATCTTTTATACAGCATTATCTTGTTTAGGGTTGCAGGAAGCTGGAGCCAATCCTAGCTAAACAGGGGTGAAGGCAGTTCACCAGTCCATCACAGGGCAGACGCAGAGAGGTTGTTCAAAATAGCTTATCTCAAAATTTGTCTCAGCAATATATCTATAATTAAGTTTAAATGTATTCTCTTTTTATCATGAATTCTTCCAAAACATTAGATTGACAAAGTGCATGCTGGGAAAAGTAGCATTGAACAACCAGAGGAAGTCTCAGGCTTTACCTGCTGCCGCTTTGTTAACTCTCCTCAAGTCCTTTCAGGTGCTGCCCATGAATCGAGCTTGTTTACAGAAAACAACAATCCTGTTTTCTATTTCATTCAACTTTTTTTTTTTTTTTTTAAAGCTGTAGAGCTCAAATAAATCATGCTGTGTCTTGATACGAGAATTGAGATGTCAGGTTTTTGTGCATTTGCTTTCAGGATAATCACACCAAACAATCCTTCTCTGCAATTTAGGATGCAACTATTTTCTCAAAATTATTGTTTTGACACTAAAAAAAAGATGTAATTCTTCAATGTCCCAGGTTTTTGTGACAATATATATTTAGTTTAAGTCCTTTCAGCTGTCATGCTTGACTCAGTCAGATAGCCAGTATGAGCCAGTATGATAATCACCTCATTATTGACCAGTGAGTGGCTGCTGTGGTTGTCTGGCTGTCAGTGATAGAACCAATCAGAAAAGGCAGGCAGGAAGGAAGGTGGGTGGTGAGAGAGCCTGAAGCCTGACTCAGGCTGTGGTCTTCTGGAGAGGCGACGGGTGCTTGTGGAGCTACTTACTGTCATCACCCAGCGTGTCCATGTGACACTGACACGAGCAGACAATCATGCGGCGCAAAAAATGTCCTCCATGTGATTTTTAAGGAAGCTCTCAGTGCTTGTCATCGAGTCGTGCTAAGCACCATCAAAGGCACCAAGAGACCCATTGTCATTGTTGCGATCACGATTGTGAATTGAAATATTTACCAACAAGGCGGTTGTAATGATATAGAGGGGAGTTAGAAGTGTGGATATAGCGTGTTTGTTTTGTGTCTTACATAAACATGAACTTAAGTTGCAGTTGGTATCATCATTCAACTGGTTTGACAGGATCTTACAACTGATTTGACAACTCCCAAACTCCCCCTCAAACTCTTTGCAGGTGAGAAAAAAAATCTTCAACATCCCAACTGACTTCACTTTGTGTATTTTGAACTCAGAGGTCTGAAATGTGCACCATCAAAATTAACACAATTTTGTTTTTGATTGTGAATAATGGTTATTGTGCTTATTTTCTCTTGAGTTGAACGCGACACTGAGGTGTAGAGGTTAGCTCTCTCATCTCACAACAACAAAAACGCCAAGTTCGTGTCCAAACTTCTTAATAAATCACCTGCAAATGAAACACAGTTTTGGATCTGAGTTAATCAGGCCCCAATTTGAAGGAGTACAGAAGACTGAAAGATTGATTGATAGATGAAACTAATCTTGTTTCTGATAATGGAGAGGGATAGTAATGAAGGAATGTAGTCAGGATATACAATTCTTAGTAATGTATAACACAGATGTATGTTCCTTCATATAAATTTGTGGATAAAAACTCTGAGAAGCAATCTAGTCAATGCAATGAATCATGTATTTTCAGTCTGTTGTTTGCAATATCTTCCAGTTAAAATTAATTGATTAAAATTACATAATTAAATTATTTTGGGTGTTTAGGAATACGCATTAGTGTCTCTCTCCAATATTTCATATCTCTCTTATTCACTGATGAAGTAGCTTTGGATTGTCTAACCAATCTCATTAAGTGGAAATTTATGATCCATGGTCCAGGCTTGTATTGATTTGCCAATGTATGAACTTACAGAAGTTATACTGTTGTTTTCCAACCCTCTCAGCTACGCTGGAGTCTTTTCACTCAGGTCAGAGGCCAAATGAAGGGAGACTTGATGAAGTGTGACAAGCATGGTGGCCCTCCCACCACACTGAATCGATTGGTTTAGGGTGAATACAGGATGTCTTATTACAGGGAGTAGCGACATGCTGCCATCACTTCACGAGGGAGAGTCAGAAAGAGAGGATGTGAGGAGATTAATGTGCCCATCTGCACTCTGCTGACTCATATTCCTCAGTGTGACACTACTGATACCTCTGCATATTCAATTGCGTTCTGCTGCTGTGGTTTTCTGCCTGTCAGACTCAGTGATTAAGACATTAATCGTTTTTTAATGAAATAAAAATCAAATCCTGGTTGAACCTGTTTCGACATAGATCGACTGTACCAACACGAAAAACATGTCCTCCTTTTCTCAGTACTCCCTGCCCTCATTTCCAAGGTGCTACATGTAGGCGCAATGAAATATTTATTTGAATTCACCGGATCAGTTATTTGTCAATACTGTACATAAATATTCTTCTTTGTCTTCAACAGTGGCACAGGATCAAAACATTGTAAAATCATATGCTCATTTTACTTTAACCAAAACACGTGATGAGCGAGTGACCCCTCATTTGGCCCACTTAATGTATGAAGCTCCCTCCCCCATCACCCACATTCACACTCACAGCCTGACATGACGTTGACATGGCACCGCTGCTGATGTGTTTTGGCAGTACTGGGGCGCGATTCCTGCTGAATGCCCTAAAATTCTTACCTCCCGTGACGCACCCATTCCACATGCCTCAGCCTCCTGTGAATCCCCAATATTCCAGATCTTATGTTTGGGCTCATCAAAAACATAATTTTAGGGAGTCTGCAGTGGGAATTCTCATATGAAAAAGCTTTCTATCTCAAACAGGTGCACCTGCTAAAACATGAAATGTGTTTTTGACTCTGTTGAAAGTGTTTTGTGGTATTGATAGAAAACACCAGATCAGTTTTGAGCAAGATAAAACTGAAATCCTAATCGCCAGAGCAACAACAGAACTCAGTCTTTGGATTGCAGTGTGTGTATTCACCGTGGCAGACAAAAGTTGCCATATAATCATTGGCATTAACATAGATCAGATTGTCTTAGTTTTCTGTCAAACATTTTCTCAATAAACAGCAAGGTGTGGCATTCAGCATTCAATGATCTATCTCAATCACTACATTTTAAAACAATTTAAATTGATCAACTTTTTCACTTTCAATGTTACCCTCCGATCCATTCACAGTGACTGAATTGCCCTTGTGAAGGTTAAAACAAACAAGGAACCAGTTTAAAGAATGTGAGAAGAACAACATCATCAGGCTCATCAGTGCTTCTCATGACACAGATCAGATATTGTGAACCTGAGAAACAAGTGTAATTTTACACCGTGTCTCCATGTCCATCATGCATCTTAACACGTGTTGACACCTTGTTTACATAAGGGAACTTTTATGCATGACTGTTTCATCAGACATTAACTGTTTCTGTCATATTTATTTCTACACTTCATTGTTTGTAACAGAATCACACCCTGGGCACAATAAATTTGTTCATACGCTCTGTTTACATTTAGCTATTTATGGGACATTATGGTGTGGTAGATTATGTGGAAATAATAGAATAAACAATTGATCGCTGAAAAAATTAGCTGAGGGTGATGTATTTTGCACATTACACAATTAGAGTAGTAATAAATAGTGTGTAGATTTTTGCAAATTGAAAATATTCAATTATTTTCCAATTTTCATGGTCAATGATATTTAGTTTGAGAGCATTGTTTCCATTTCTTTCCTTTCATGAAGAATCAAAATAACAATGACATACTGGCAGATGCAGAAAATATATACTTTTTCAACATATGCAGATGTTAAACATGGCTAATCCTTACATATTTAGAATGAATTGGAAGAAGTGTTCTTTTAAGGCTAATAAAGAACGGCTTTCGCTCACCTCGTAGAGGTTGGATCCTTCATCTTACCATGTCAAAGTGTCCTTGGGAAAGATACTGTTGTGTATTAATACCGTAAATGGCAACCAGCTTTGTGCATATCTGCTGTGTGATTTTGTGTATGAATGGGTGACATTTTTCATTATATTATATAATTTTTTTTCATACATACATACACTACAACACTATTCACCTTTGAAAAAGAAATTGTCGTAACATTGATTTGAACATGTCAACACTAAACCTCTGATCCCATCGGATTTTCAGACCTTATATAATCATAACTGGCTTCAGTTTGAATCAACTAAAATTGCTTCATCTTTCAAACAGAAAAACCTCCCTATCTAACCTAATGCCTCATGTGCGTTTACAGATATGTTGGGTCGTACTCGTTTCACCAGCTCCTCACAGAATTACAGCACCTTGCTGCTGGAAGAAGACAACGGGCTGCTGTATGTGGGGGGCAGAGGGGCCTTATACGCCCTCAACACTTCCAATATCTCCACACCTGCAAACCTCACAGTAAGTCACTCAAAAATCAACACTAAAGCAAGGCATTTGCTGAGCTGAACTCTGTGGCTACAACCCTACTGAGGCAACGCACTGTTTCTCTCTATGTAATGGTCTACAGTCGGCTGATGCCTGTGAACTGGTTTGTTGTCATTGTTGACGATCACCAGTATTCAAACATTGAAACAACTTTTTCAGGTTCCGCATGGATACTTACACCAGCATACAGTAGCAGGAAAATGACACCAAACCTAGAAGAAGCTACTGTGCATGCGCACTATGGAGTAGTAAATAGTTCTTGTGCACATGCATGAGTTCATAGACAATGACAACAATGGCAGCCTTCAGAGTGTCATGACTTCCAGTCAATATTCTCCTGGAACTTGGTAGTTCCATAGTTGACGGTCACCTTAATAACAATCCAACTGGGTCGTCTGTCCACCAGAATGTCTGCATACTCCCGTTGTTAATGTTTATCATGTATTACTCTTTGCACATGTGTGTGGTTTCATTACAAAAACAACCAACAGCTCCAACCAGTGGCCCAACATGAAAACTACATTATTTTCTGACATTTTCTTGTAAACATAAACCACAAATCTTTTCTAAATTGAAAAGACAAACCAATGCCTTTTCACTTGTAACGTTGTTGTGTAAATGGGGCCTGAGTTGTGCACTACGTTGGCCTCTTGTTTGGTCACCTGCTCTAGTCTGCTTCACAAGATGTCTATACCAAGTTCGTCTCTTCGCAGAGTGACATTTGACACATTGTTTTCTATCAACTCAGTAATAGCTGGTAATAGCTGGTGAAGAAGCGAGAGTGCAGAGTGAAAACAGAGGATAGAAGGAGATGCTGACTGTCCATTCTGGTGGCTGGTAGTTACTAACAGGGTAAAATAGGTGCAAACAGAAGAAACCGCAGCCCCATTCCTCAAGTTTTCCTCCCAAGTGTTGAAAAGGGAGGAAACTAATAATAGCCTCAAACAGATTGAGCAAATCCCATTGTGTTCTTCCAATTTTATGGATATCGGATTAAATGCACCGGGCATTTATTCAAGAGTCACTGAAGAGAGTCCGGACTTAGTGACGCAGCCAGAAAATTAAGTGTACTGTCCCTCTCTCTCTCTTTCTCTCTCTCTCTCTCTCCCTCTCTCTCTCTCTCTCTCTCTCTCTCTCTCTCTCTCAGACACACACACACACACACACACACACACACACACACATACACATATACACACACA
>OMNM01015269.1:3477-15467 GCA_900302745.1 Parablennius parvicornis | reverse complement strand
CTCTGTCTCTCTCTCTGTCTCTCTCTCTCTCTGTCTGTCTCTCTCTCTCTGTCTGTCTCTCTCTCTCTCTCTCTCTCTCTCTCTCTCTCTCTCTCTCTCTCTCTCTCTCTCTCTCTCTCTCTCTCTCTCTCTCTCTCTCAGATGCAAACACACACTGGTTTTCTTGTCTTTCCTGTACCCACCCCTGACTAACTTTAAAGCTTTCTATTAATCTATTTGTCACTCTTTTCATATTGAAGTAACTGAATCATATTTACTACTCTCCAATTATTTGCAGATTGATTGGGACGCTTCCCTTGAACAGAAGAAGCAGTGTCTAAACAAAGGCAGAGACAATCAGGTACAAAGGCGACAGCTTCACGATCCTATTTCTATTTTCTTTCACGATGCCCTGAAGCCCTAATTATCCAGTTATTACTTGAGACGTAAATGAGTCCCTTCAGCGTTGTGATGGACTGATTGCTAATGACAGCAACATTTCACTTCCTTGGTAATTTACTTTTCTCAAACACTAAAGTTGAAGCTGGACATATATAAGAAATAACATTCATTAAATGGTTGCTTGCACAAAATACCTGCTCTGCATACATCTTCAGCTCAGGCTTGTTCTATAGCCCCAAATAACCTTTTGTTTTCTTCCGCTCTCTGCAGACTGAGTGTTACAACCACATTCGCTTTCTGCAGCGATACAACGAGACTCACCTGTACGCCTGTGGAACCAACGCCTTCAGACCTCTCTGTGCATACATTGTAAGAGCTCAAAGTATTTTAACCACGGCACATTAGTGACTGGGATTTAAATTAGATAATTAACCGCATGTTCTCTCCCGTCTTCCTGCAAGGACGCGGAGCGATTCAGTTTCACCTCGGGCTTCGAGGAAGGCAGAGATCGGTGTCCATACGACCCGGCAAAGGGATACACTGGCCTTCTTGTAGGTATGTCTCCCAACTCTGCATTTAATCTGTTTGTTGAAGCTCCTGCAAAGCATAACAAAGAGCATAGCATTGATTGTATCCCTGGTCAAAGAATAAAGGCGAAAACAGGAGCTATTGTATAACATACTCATAATGCATCATCAAACCAGACAGTTCAGAGCTCTATCAACATGCTGTGAAGCTATAATTAGGTACAGAAGTGCTTAGAATAAATGCAACCGTCGTTGTCCTGAGTGTCTGCATAGATCCATCCACCAGCTGATGGTTCATCCACAACGAGGGAGTCTGGATGAGATGTCAAGATGTTCACAATCACAAAAAAATAATAACTTCACCAAAACGTTGGATATTTTCTAGCTGAAATGGTCCTTTGTTTGTTTATGCTGTAGTTCCAGAAGGCTCCAACTCGAACTACTGACCATGAGAAATGATTACTGACACTTTTTAAAAGTCACACACACTTGAAAAACTAGGATCTCTTCTGTTTTGCATTCTTCACCAAATAACAATACAAATGTCACCATTGCATGAAGTGATAGGTCACTGTTTGTAAATGTGGCCACTTGGCTATGTGCTTATGCTAATTCTTTCATGTGTTGTTTTAACATATTTAAGCAGTGTTACTTTTAGATTCTCTATTTGGCTCAAGTGGCCTGTATTTTTGGTATTTCAATGTCCATGGTGATTTGCAGTTTATTGTCTGACTTTAATTGTGGTTGAAGAGTTTCTACAATGTTATTCTTAATGGTGTGAGCATTGTAACAGTTAATGTAATTATTTATTTTCCAAAAAAAACATTTGATTTGATTGTAGTGTTTTTATCTGCTATCTGTGGAAGGGGTGTCAAACAATATTCACCTCGAGTCGGCCAAGAGTATACGTGACAACAGTAATTATATTTTTGCAAAGCCAAACAATTACAACCGTAAATGCCTATAATGTCAACATAAAGCTAATTTCAACACACAATCTGGTGCAAAATACACTAAAATGGAAAAGAGGCCGGTTGTGAGCCTCTTTAGGGTCAGGTTATGGCCCATGGTTGTTATGTTTGACACCCCTGATCTACGAGGTAGCACTTTAGTCATCTTCATGTCTTGATTGCTATACCAGAGCTGATATAGAGCTGATAAAGTGACATTAAAAAATACTACGGTCCCGTGATAGTTTATGACTTTATATTTACCTACAATGTGGTTGTAAAGGTTTGCATGCATATTATTGAAAAAAATTCTCATCTGTTATCTTTCATTCACCAAAACATTTTTCTATTTGTAAATCAGATGGCGAGATGTTCACGGCTTCCCAGTACGAGTTTCGAAGCTCTCCAGACGTGCGCAGAAACTTCCCTTTCCCCACGCTTAGGACAGAGGAAGCTCCCACCCGGTGGCTTCTGGGTAAATATACAAACATCCACATCAATTAATGTTGGTGCTTACTAAATAGCCACAGACAGTTTATTCTGTATTTTTCCACTTACAGTGCGCTACTAAATCGACCAGGCCCCGCTTCCACTTTTCACTCTGTTAATATTATTTTATCGCAACAGCAAGAAACAGATTCAAACTGAGAGTAAAATCACATCAAAAAATTGCACTGTAGTGCTTCAGTAACTGGCTTGGTTGCTGTGATTCAATCATACTTAAACGCTCCATCTTTAGTTTCCAGGGAGACACTTCCCAGGCTGATAATAGGCTTGTGTTTGGACTTGTGTGTGTGTGTGTGTGTGTGTTTGTGTGTGTGTGTGTGTGTGTTTTTGAACAGAGGCAGATTTTGTGGGATCCGTGCTGCTGAAGGAGAGCATCAACAGCTCCATTGGCGATGATGACAAGATTTACTTTTTCTTCACCGAGCGGAGCCAGGAGCAGATTGCCTACCCGAGCCAGACCAAAGTGTCGAGAGTCGCTCGAGTCTGCAAGGTCAGAGTTTTCAACTCACTGAAAGATGAGTGGATGTAATCATAAGAATGGTCTGGCAGCATTATGCAAAAGAAAAGCGAAGTTACAATGAGTGCAAGGTCGCTCGAAGAAATAGAAGGAACTGTTCCCAAGTGAAAAAATGGTCGGTTTGGATTAGCTTCGACATCCATATGAAAAAAATGAAAGTAGAAGGATTTTCTGTTCTTGATTTCTTTCTGAGCATCCGCTCTCCTCATACAGTAATTTCAACGCTGAATCAAGTAGCAGTTGGGCATCTGTAATCACAGTTTCTTCACCGACTCTGGTGCTTTACTGTTGCCAGGCAAAGTCCAGAATCCCGCCCCTCCAATGGAAAACCCTCCACCCCACCCCCTCTCACTGTATTGCCATATCACCCTCTTCCCTTCCTCCTCCTCCTCCTCTTTCTCCCTCTCACCTCATTTCACTCACGATCATCACTGCTGGTCTAGACATGATGCCCAGCAACCATTCCTTGAGGTCCCCCCCATGCACACACACACACACACACAAACACACATACACACACTCCATGGTGGTGTCATTACTGTCATAGTGTGCTGCTGTATTGAAATCGCATTGGCAGAGAATAAAATAAGTGAGTGGGTAAGGTGAACGAATGCAGCAGTTGTATTTCACCTTGAATAAGCTATTGAAATAGATTTCCCCGAATGCTGGAGAGGGAATAGACATGAACAGAACTGAGCAACCACTTTGAGTTTTAAAGTCCAAGAATAAGCTCTAATATCCAAATCACTCCACGAGTCATTAAAGGGAATATTACCTGCTGCAAACATACTTTTTTGAAACTTTTTTTTATCTACCAAGTCAATGCTTTCGTGGAATGTTTCAAAAAGAAACTAATTTTTTTCAACCAAAAAAACTCTCCAATGGATGAATGCATATAATTACCTTTGCCAATGAAATTGGCCAAGAAGGTTATGTTTTCATCTGCGTGTATTTATTTATTGGTATGTATGTATGTATGTATGTATGTATGTTTGTATGTATATATGTATGTATTTCACCAACTTTTCACATAAACTACTTGGTCGAATTGCATGAAATTTTCAGGGATGATTTGTGATCATTCAAGGACCAATCTTTTAGATTTTGAACAGCTAACCATTTCCGAATAAATCCCAACAAACTTTGAAATAATTTCCTATGCAAAGGGGACGAGAGAGGCACCTTATGGAAGAGTTCAAAGGAGATCAGCATCTGTTGCCATGGAGATGCAACCTGCTCAGTGTTTCACACTGTGATGTTGCTACCTGAGCTACTGACATCGCTACCATGATAGTCGTTGACTCATATCAATGCTAACTAGGTTCCGTAAACAAATGTGGTGTTTTCGACGGTCTGCGCTGTACCAAGTGCCTGTTCTAGTTCATGTTGTGTAATAATGTGGGCTCCACATGGTGGAGTGGTTGGGATTCACTCATACTGTCACTGCTTTGAAGCCAGGGCATGACTCCCAGTCCATATTCTCCATAGTTAGTCACCGTAATAACAATCCAACTTGGTCATCTGTCCACGAGAATATCTGTGTACTCTCATTGATAATGCTTATAGAGTATTGTTCTCTGCAGGAATGTGTGTGTTTTCAGTACAAAAACAACCAACAGCACCCACTAGTGGCTCAACATGAAAACTACATTATTTTCTGCTTTACAAAACTTTGATGAACTTTTCTGAGAGGAAAATGCAAAAACTATGCGTTTTCTATTGAAACGTTGTGTAAGTGGGTCCCGAAGGTGTGTGTGTATGATATGCAGATGTGTATGCGAGTGTGTGTGGTTGTCTGTCTCTCTGCCTTCACCTATAGTCAGCTGGGATCAGTTCCAGCCCCATGAACGGATTTATGGAGGAATTCTTGATGATAATATATCACATTACAGTGAAATGGAATGAAAGAGTAGTGTGTTTACGTTCCTCCTTTTTACACAGTACAGCCGTTACTTTAATCCTTTTTTATCCAGACATGACAGAACATTGTAAGATGCGAAGCCTCATACTTTTTCTTTTCCTTTTAATTGTTGCACATTTCAATACTTCATTGTAGATCCTTTCTGTACCGAGGAAGATAGTTTGTGAACATCTCTCAGCACCGTCTTAAAAAAACCCCATCTGATTCTTTCTGCATCCAAATGCAGAAAGAATTTTGAATAAAGGCCCAGACTCAACTCTTCCTCTCTCTTTCATCAGCGCTGTCGAGTTTGTCAGAGCAGTGAGGAGTGTCATAACGCAGTCTGAACTAGGCCACAGCAGCAGCAGCACATGCAGATGTCGCACTGGTCCCCAGCTTTCAGCCCCGCAGATGCCAGGCACCCCCGCTGGTCGGGGGCAGAGCCACAGACAGTGAAGCCTCTGGCCTGAACCTATTGAAAACCTGCCACTTCTGAGCCGAGTAACCAGTTGTCCTCTTCTGCTTTTCACTTCCCCACTGGACTGCAGTGACTTCCTTGCTGATCTGTGACCTATTTTCACTGCGAGCGGACACGATGACATTAAAACGAGCTCGTTTCAGAGCACAATTAAGCTGTTTGAACATTATTTTGCTGTAGTGATTCAGATATCTCCAGCAATGAGAGAGAAGCTATGCGTAGTTGTCTTTTCCTCTCTGCATTATCATCACAGTGCACAGAGTAGTTTGCATCATGTCGTCAAGAGTTAACTTTCCCCACGGGCATGTCTTGATTGTGCTGCTTGGATTCTTCAATTCACCTCCTGACAGTTCAGTGACCCTGGCTGTGCTTTGCTTGACTCAGATTGTAATCTAAAAGTGCGACCTTCAACAATAGTAGCATGGTATCACCTCTGTAACACATATTAATGCTGTTTCATCCATCAAATCTATATAAATCTGCTTTTCTTACTTTAGTGAAAAGTTCAAAGAATCTTTATCTTGTTTTTCTAAATAAAGGCGTCAAAATATATAATAATATAAGTCATCTCCACTCTCCATCCATCAGATCCATCTGGTTCATAATCATGCTGCGACTGACAAAGGAGTCAGTTCTCAAAATTCAATAAAAGTTTTACATTACTTCAGGTGATCTCTTTGTATGAAACTGTAATGATTTTAGATTTTAATAGACTTACAGATTGAAGCTATTATGCCTTCCTGCGTGGGAGGCTGTGGCAGGCTGAGCATCTTGATGAACGACAGATGTCACCCAAAGACATAAACAAAGAAAGATTAAGCACCGGGATTCAGGCGAACAATATGAAAAAAAATAGTCCTGTCTATTTTTTTCCCCTCTTTTCATCTGGATGAGGTGTACTAAATCACTCTTTTAGGAGCGTACTCTTGCTGCCTCACCTCATACTGCAGCTGAATGCGATAGTAGGCAAACACTGCATGAACGCAGCTTTCAGCTCCACTCCTCCTCTTCTGTGAAGAATCACGGGTGTCCACTGGACATGTGCGCACTTGGTTTTAATTGACAAGATGAATTACTGTGCACTTGCTCTGTTAGTGTGTTTCATTATTGGAGGTATGAGTGCTATCATCTAATTTCTCTTTAGCCGAATGAGATATGTGGTAAACGCCCTTCAGAAAGCCAGCGTGCCCCCTCGTCTTTGTCATTTTCAAAGAAGAATCACAATGGAAGAAGATTGAGTGATGTTTAAAACTGGTTTGAGAACATAAAATGGCATGACCTGTAAGATAATTATAAAATATGTATTTATATGCATTTAGTTCTTGGACAAAAATTATTAGTGTTACAGTCTCAAAGCTTTATAGAGGGGCATTACTGCTTTTTCAAAAGTTTCTTGTACATTTTCCATAGTGCATATTATATATGCATTACATATACATTCAACCAAAGTAAATTTAGCATGGGAGCTTGGAGTTGTTAGTCTGTCTTTGGTCAAGGGGCATGGACAGTGAACTTAGATTAGGTGTTGGCAGTTTTGTCAGACTGTGGGGGAAGCATTGTTTGGTGATGGACAAGAAAAAATCCTAAAGACGTAAGATATGTGTGTGTCAAAACCACACGACAGGAAGTGGATAATGACTCAAAGAACCTGCAGACTGAGACGAACGGGTAATATAGAGTCTATTCTCAACCTCAGCTCGGAAGGACGAAAGACACACACACACACACACACACACGAAAGCTTGCGAACTCCTCACAGAAAGGCTCAATGTACCGAATCGAACAAGATGTTCTTTCAGCTATCCATATCGCCACTGCCATCAAACGCAGTCACAGCCTTCTTGCGCCGTTCTTTTTTGGTGTGCCGAGCAATTCCCCGAGTCTTTTTTTAAAACTCACAGTTCTGAGATGGTAAAATTACCTCAACAATAATCCTCTGAGAGCAGCACATTAGCTTGTTGAAGTAATTTTGAGACTTTCTTTGCATAACGTGCAGCATGAAAGCATTCAAAATGCCATTTGTTGTATACTACAATGAATGCAAATCGTCGTTTTTCTTTATACATGGAGCAGTTGTGTTTGTGTGATTTGAGCGAGACTGACTGACTTAATGGAGTCATTCATCGTCTGTCGTCTCCCCTGCCTGCAGACGGACTGGGGCGGCCAGAGGACCCTGCAAAGGAAGTGGACCACCTTCCTCAAGGCCAGAATGGTGTGCTCAGTCCCGGAATATGAGCTGCATCTCAACATCCTGCGCGATGTGTTCGTCCTGCAGGGGAGAGACGCTCACAGCAGCGTCTTTTATGGGGTTTTTGGTCTGGAATGGTAAGAGATGATGTGTAATTTACCTAATTTGTCATCCGACGTTACCAATCTGCCTTTAAATCTATGTGATAATTGTCTGTGTTAGTAGCCAGCTGGCAATTTATGAGCATGGTTTGGGAATCAGGACCTATTTTGCTAATATAATTAATCTATAGTTGATCAATTGTACTTAGACAATTGCAAATTTTGTTGATCACCCAATGTGATACAATGTTTTAATACCTTTTTGTTCCCTTCCTGTGCCGGCGTATAGGATCCAGCATGCATACATCTCATAACCATATCTCCTAGCATTAATGAGTTCTAGAAAATACAAAACCTACCAGAAAACAGAGGAAAAGTTTTTTGTGTCGATACTCAAGTCATTGCAGTTGCCCTCGGGCGTGACTGTTAAATATTCATCAGGGTGTCATGTTTGTTATATGAGATTTTCATGTTAAATGTATCCTGGAAAAGTTGACTGAAGCATTCACTCATTGAACATTTGCTTGTTGAGAAACAAAAGTAAATCAAGCGAGTTTAGTAATAGCATACTAATAATCCTTTTGATTAATGTGAATGTATGTTTGTAATTCAATAAAAGAAATTTAGTATTCAAATTAATAAAGTGTCGGCCTAATTTGAAATCAATCGATTTAGCTATATAATATACGATGAGTTGGTAGGAGTATGTAATCTGATTCTGTCAAACAAGCAGAATTTCGAAATACACTTCGGAGGAAGTACGATATTGTGCCAAAATTATGTGAATTTCCAGCTCACAAGAGTTGAAGGGGGCGATCTCGAGCAGGCAAATACAGAAATACAGACGAGACACACTCACAGTCTGTGGGAGGAAAACAGAGAAGCCCCTATGTGTGCAGGGAGAACATGCAAACTCAGCAAAAAAAAATAAAAAAACACCCAGGCTCAGACTTGGACAGGAATAATTTAATATTCTGGTGAATGCCAGCCACTATATCACCATTATATCTCTGTGCATCCTCTGTTTCTTCTAATTTTTTTCATATTTTATAAACATCACTTCTTTCAAATCCAAGGTGAGTTATTATCTGAAGAGAAGCTTCAGTTGGAGCTGATGTGACGACTGCCGGTAGAAATTCTGGCAGGAACGTGACTGTTTCTGCTGATCTGCAGAGTCATCCTGCATAAAAAAAACTGTCCTATGGGTGTTTATATTATGACGGATAAGGTCATGTTGCAACTGACATTTAATACCAGATATCCTCCAAAATCAAAGGTGCCCAAACTACGTCCGCGGTTAGGTTTTGAAAATATGCACTTAATTGTTTTATTGGTTTGCTTCTTATCCAGTCAAAGCAAACTGTTGCTGCTGGTGACAAAAATGAAAGAAAAAAAACTACATTTCAGTAAACTTCCCCTGTGGTGGATGGCATAGTCCTTTGTTTCTCTACGTGGCCCTCGGTTAAAACAGCTCCACTGCTTTAATGGTTCTTCTCTGTTTCCCCCACTGCTTCACTTCACTTCCTTTGTATTTGATGCTTGACGTGGGTTTCGTTCCGTCACTCACAGCAGCGGCTGTCCTCTCCTAATGCTTTCCTTTCTTTTAATGAAAGAGAGAAGCACACCTGTGCGAGCAGCAGTCATCACAGTGCGGTGGAGACTCAAAAATGCGAGGATGAGTAAGCCCCTGAGCGACGCTACCCACCACTTCTGAAGACAGATTCTGGTTTCACGTCATTCTCGTTTTTCTCACTTGAATGCTTTTGAAGATTGAGCCGAGCGCTCAAGAGACGTAAGGATGTGACACAGACATTTTCCCCAAATGAGTAATCCCAGATCTGGGGCTTAAGAATAAGGGTCAGCCTTATCCAGGTGCACTACAAAAACTACAAGTGGGGCATTTTTTTTTATTATTTATGACTCATGGGAAGTGTGTATTTTTGTACTCTGACCTGAAAGGAGGGAAATTACACACCTGTCATTGACGCCACACCCACATTCCCATTCAAGACACTCTGATGAGCTCCAAAAGCCAAAATATCTACACCCACAGTTATCTCCAGAAATCAGCAGCTCAGTAACCTCTTCACCAGCCAGAGGCTGCTGATAATCTGTATTGTGACTGAAATTCAATCTGGGCGTCAGTTGCTCCCCGGGGAAAAACCTTCAATAGGAATTTGTTCACCGTTGAATCTTTAATCTTCACTGTGTCCTCTCTTGTCTGTACGACTGTCTTTCAGGAAGAATATCAAAGCATCTGCTGTGTGCCAGTATGCTTTCTCGGAGGTCCAGAAGGCTTTTGAAGGGCCTTACATGGAGGTGCAGGACTCAAAGTGGAGGGAGTACACCGGGAAAGTTCCAGAGCCACGGCCGGGATCTGTAGGTTGAAAGCTTCAAATCTCTTTCAAAAATCATTTCTCTATTTTCTTTTTTTTTTTCAATCACTCCTGTCTTCCCTCCAGTGTATAACAGATCTGCACAGGTCACAGGGCATCAACTCATCTCGAGACCTCCCGGACAGCGTCCTCACGTTCGCCAGAAGGCACCCGCTGATGGCGAGCCAGGTGCACCCGATCAGCGTGCGGCCGCTCATGTTCAAGAGGAGCGTCAACTACGTCAAGATAGCGGTGCACAAGGAGCCGGCGCTCGACGGGAACATTTACACGGTGCTCTTTTTGGGAACTGGTGAGTTGGTGACAAATCCCACAAACTGATTAAAAGACAAGTAACTGACCCGACCAACACAAGTATTACATGTGCAACTCAGGCAGACCTAGACATTTTACAGCAGGGAAAAAGACACATCAGGAATCAAATTAAATGCATTCATGCTGGATTTTTTTTTTTTTTTTTTTTTTTTTTTTTTTTTTTTTTTTTTTTTTTTTACATTTCACTGTATATTGCACCAGGAGTGATCATGAAAAACATTTTGAGTTGTCAGAAACAAGCAGTATTGAAAGGTTACCATGCCATTATTTGCTGTATATGGCTCTTGTATTGAATATAACATATTCATACGGTTCAGAATTGAATAGACGTCGTGGCTCGGCACTACACAGTCGTCCTAGTTATTCATGTAGCGCCCCCAAGGAAAATGAATCCCCCATCCTTGATTTAACATCTCATATATCTGATGTTGTCATGACATACATAGATATGTGTTATTGTTCATCAATTCGTGAGAGCAAACATTTTGCTCACATTGCTTTGAGGGAGATGCTAACTTTAGCATGCTATCGGCAGCTGTCAGCCGCGCTCGCCATCCCACTTTGGCGTGACGAGGTCGCGTCCATCTTCTCTTGCAGATGACGGATGGCTGCATCGGGCCGTGGAGGTTGATGGAGAGATGCACATCATCGAAGAGCTGCAGATGTTTAATGAAGCACAGCCCATTCAGAGCATGGTCGTATCCTCCGCTCTGGTAACGTATAAGTGAACTTAGACTCATAATGTGAAAGTATAGGCACATTTGTGAAGTGAATTGAGAGCGAGAAGAACAATGAGCGGGTCAAAAGAGAAAGGCAAAAATAAAACCCAATGGAATGCAAGAATTAAAGATGCAATACGCCATAAAATGAGGAATTACGTCACAAAAAAGACTGCAGCAGACACGAAGACTTTAACCTTGTCGAGCAGAAGTATCAACAAGGATTTAAACAGAAAATAAAACTCAGGTACTTAAATATAACACAACAAGAATCATTCCTCACTTCCAAGTGCACCTCAAATTATTGACATAAACCAGGCACTGTGCAACTCTAACTCCTGGAATTTTTCCAGCAGTCTAGAAAATAATGATAAGAAAAAATACCAGAAAGCAGGGAAGTAGAACTTTGTACCAACATAATCGTCATTACAGTGGCCCCCAAGAACTTCTGCACCGCAACCGTACAATAACAGAGCAGCCTCCAGTGTGTAACACACATCTGTAACATGAGCTGTCAAATTCACACAGTCATATTGAAGAACTGCCACTTATTGAAAGTTGACCTGGAAGAAGAAAGGCAGAAGAACTCAGGGACCCCTCTTTGGACACCTCGAGATGTATAAAATCAATGTCAAATCAAGATCGATTCAAATGACAAGAAAGAATAGATCAGTCGGTCTACGGTGCAAACAAGACTTTTGAAACAAAATTCTGAGCTTTTCTTAGTGAACAGGAGGAGAAATACAGAATAAGATACAAGGAAGTTGCGCAGAAAGCTTGATGATAATAATAATAATAATAATAATAATAATAATAATAATAATAATAATAATAATGATAATGATAATGATAATGATAATGATAATAATAATAATAATAATAATAATAATAATAATAATAATAATGATAATAATAATGTTAACGTCTTCTTTCTGTGAAGACTCAGGATCAGATTGACGGACAGAAAACGGTGTGAACGTCTTCCTGCAGCTCCTGGTGGCTTCACGTTGTTCT
>OMNM01015264.1:20857-56971 GCA_900302745.1 Parablennius parvicornis | reverse complement strand
AAAGATTTGTAAAAATTGTTCTTTTTTTTTTAATTTCCACAAACGTGAACAATGTCATAAGGCACTTGTATATTTATCTGTAAAACAAAGGGATATATATTTGAATTTTTCATGAAATAATTTAACTGGTATTAAAAAAAAACTGAGACTAAATGAGGCTGTGTGTGTAAAATGTGTTTAACAGCTCTGGTTGAAAATCGCAAAAGTTCATGTTCTGCACATTACCACTAGATGGCAGTATATTACAAAGGGAAAAGAGGACGGATGGTTTCCATACTCTTGCTGATCTAGAGACATTCAGCTCCACATTCACCTGTACACTGAATTTCATTCGCTTTACGCCCTCATGCTCACCTTGCGAACCCAATCTGGCATTGTGTGAGTGCTCGGGGAGCGGTGGTGGGTGTTGATGACGATGACTGTGATGATGATGGAGGCGATGACAAACACCATAGTGAAGAGCATGTACTTCCCGATGAGTGGTACAGCACTGGAGGTGGAGGGGATCAGCTCCACGATGACGAGCAGGAACACAGTGAGAGACAGCAAGACAGAGATGCTTAGAGTCATCTTCTCACCTGGAAGACAGGGGACAAAAAAACATTTTCACTGCTCCTCTTTATTTTCTGTACTACAGTGAGATTCTGAATAGCAATCTCAGTCACTGTATTGAAAATATTAGTGATACATCAAGAATGTTCAGTTTTCTGTTAATGATGGGTGTAATAACACTAAAGAACAAACACTCCTATTACTATGATTAAGTGTTCTAGTGTTTTACCATTAATATTTTATTCATATTTAAAAACATCTTATACCAGGTACTCTACTTTAATATCACAAGTTACTACTGAGAATGCCCACAATTTCTATTAATATTGAAGCTTGCTGCATTTTTGTAACTAATCCATTTACTCCTCAAACTGACTAAATTTCCAAACTGTGTAATTTCTGTTGACTTTGTTTGATAAATTATCTTTGAATGTAAATAATATTTACAAGTAAAGAAAAAAAATCTTTACATTTGAAATTGTGATTGAATTCAGTTAAAAAGAAATGAATGCTTTGTTCCACTCCTGCAGTTCAAAGGATCAGACAACAATTTGGATAAATAAGGAGAAATTAAAATATAACAAATATAACATGTTGCCAGTGTGTTATCATCGAAAGCTTCCGAACAACTCAGGAAAACATAATATTAACAAGGTGTAGCATAATTGTTCACGTGGTATTTTACAATCACAAGAAAACAAATAAACTGCAGTGATTATTTATTTAGAACATATCTAATATTTAATATGCAGAGGAGCCCTAAAATAATTGAAATACTCATTATAATACATCTTGGTGTAGAAAAAGGGCATAAATAGTTAATGGTGTGAGACTGTGACATGACTGAAGTCAGTTTATGTTTGAAGAGACTCGAGGCTCCAAGGTTGGAGCATCACTGTTAACAATCTAAAGTACAATCATATGCTTATATATCTAAAGTCAGTTGTAATTTAAGGTAGCGTTATGTGCTTTCAGCTATAAATAAATAAATCACCGTGGTGAATGCGGCCCAGCTATATTTGTCCCATGGTTGGTTCATGCGCACATGCAGACGTATTAGACATCCACATGGGAGGGCTCTTTCTATAGGCCTGCTTTCTGTCAGAGGCATTGAGGCTGCCTGCAGGGCTGTCTCTTGTTTCTATGAGTCCTGTCAGCCAATCAGAGATCTTTAGCATTCATACATCATCCCAATACTCCTGTTGTTCAACGCTATGAGCAAATCATATTTCAAGAACGGCAGCCAGCTTTTTCCTTTTTTTTTGTATATATGAAACCGACAAACAGAAAAAGTAAACAGATTCTGACACCATTTCACATAAGACAAGTTTTTCTGTTTTATTTTTGGCATTGTTGTTGTTGTTGTTATTGTTATTGTTGCCCAGTAAGAGCAGTTATCCCAGAGAGAGCATCTTTTGGCATCGGCTTCTCTTCCACACTATCCTGTCAGCAGCCATATCAGAAACAGGGATCAAGTGATGTATTATACATTAAAGCAAAGGCCTGCTTTCAGACATGACAGCACAGAGGGACCCTGGGTAATGAGGCAGACCTACACACAGGGAACACGGCCAGATGTGCACATAAGCTGTGTAGTTTCTGTAGCAGCCGATGTCGTGACACTTTAGACTGACAGGCAGCATTAAATACAAAGACTTTACCAACTGAATCTGGGGATTCTTTTAAGTAAAACAGGGATGATGCTCTACAAAAAAAAAAAAAAAAAAAATCATTTGGATAATTTATGAATAATCAAGTTGTCATTTTCCAACTTCTTTGAAATTCACAAGTGACGTCCAGCGAGTGTCGGTATAGACTTCATGTGAAACCTCAACTACTGTAGCAGTGACTGTCGATTCAACAAGGACGACGTGTCAGACAATTGATCCCACATTCAGCACACAGTCAGGTCAGTATATCGTACATTCTGATGGACTTTTACTGTAGTGACAAACATTTAAAACGTGCCATTTTCTGACCATTTGTTACCTCGTTCAAATAAATAATATAAAGAAATGCAAGATAATCTTTTTCCTTTTTTACTTATAGACTTATTTAGACAGCTTTTGTACACATAGGTACTTAACAAGATAACAATTTACTGATTACCTTTATATGCACTCTGAAAACAGGCTGGTTGCAGTTTTAAGACTATTTATTGAAAATATCGATTTAACCAATCACTGGTCAGCAACTCATGTGGATAAGGCCTCATGTCTAATTGTATTTTTATTCTTGTGAACTTACCGGAGTCTGTAGGGAGATAGAAGACCAGGCCAGTCAGGAAGGAGAAAAGCATGCAGGGGATGATGACGTTGACGATGAAGTAGAGTGGAAGCCGCAGCATGAGGAAGTGGTAGGTGATGTCCAGGTATGGCGTGTCTGGGCAGCAGGCGTAGTACACCCAGTGCTTCCAGCCACGGAAGTCTTTCATCACCCACTCTCCACTTTCCATGAAGTGACTCAGATCTGGGCGATCGCTGTCCTGTGAGAAGAACCAACAAACACGGTGACAAATTGTTAACAATCACCTCATTTTTTTCAGTTAATTATTGATTTTAATTCAGGCTTTGTTGGTAAAAAAAAATGTTTTTGCCATAAAACTAACTTGTGTACTCAAAAACATTTGGTAAATGGATGGTAACTTGTGTTTATGCCTCTATTTGTGACAGAGGGCCGTGACAAAGACACTGCACAAACACTAAAGGGAGGAAAATGTGAAGGAAACATTTGCTGCCTTACCAAAATGTCTCATCACTTTGGTTTGAACAGAGCAACAGTGAACAAAATATCATTTTTTTTTACATTAGTTAAAAATAAAATGTTAATTACAACAGCTGCACAGTGGTATAGCGGTTAACACGTTTGCATCACAATAACAAAAACCTTTGGTTTCAGTGTAAATGGTCTCCCTGTGCATGGGTGTATTTTTTCCTTCCCTGCCACAGATGTTAAATTGCCTTTAGATGTGAAGGTGTTTGTCTCAGTGTTTGCTTTGTGATGGACTGGCAGCCTGTTCTGGATAGTTGAATAAAACATTATGGGAAATGAATGGATGGGTGTTAATTAAGCAGCTTGAAACACTTTACAGTTTACAGTTTTCCTCTCCGACAGAGGTTGGCCCCATGTCTTTTTATATTTAATTATTTTGACACAAAGCAAAACTTGCCTCTGGGTGTAACATCATGATAGTCGTAGAAAATTAGAGACATGATTGTAGCCCGAGGGTTACAATGTCTTGTGATTGGTACATTCTGACGTACTGTTGTACCCTCAACTACAGACTATTTTGTACCCTCATGGTGCAAAGATCTTTTACAATGGTCACATTTATAGTAAGTAGTGGTAGTAAATTTATATATGATTTATATTTGTCCTCCCAAAAAGTCATATATTCTGCATGAATTATTCTCAACCCCAGTCTACAACTTAAAATCTTCTTGAAACAAATAATAAAATGCTAAAACTGAGAACTGGGCCAATAAATTAATCTCTACTCCTGAAGGTGTGTAAAAGTAGAGATGTGTTTTCATCGCGATTCAACGTCAAAAAATGTTTATGTAGAGGTTTAAGGGGCATTACAGGGTTGATGACGACCAGTTTGCCGTCATACGTCCACGTGCCGAGCTTCATACTGCAGTTCTGGAGGTCGAAGGGGAAATGCAGCACGATAATTTCACAGTAGCTCTTGAAGATGGCAGGTGGGTTCCACGTGATCAGTCCCGTGTGCTCCAGTAGCACTTTGGTCTCGTGAACGATGGCAAAGTCGCCGTCAGCACTGGAGACACAGACAAACACGTGCAGCATCATCACTGTTGGAGATAAGTTAAGCGTTAACACGGGGGGACATCAGTGCCTGAGGATGGGTGGGCTTGGCACAAGTGGTTGCAACAGCAGAGCTGGTTGTCAGGGAAAACGGGAGTGTGTCAGATGCAGCATATGTTGTGTGAAGGTGGGGGAGGACCTGCAATTTAGAGGCCAGATTTAGCCTGATGAAATCTGAGCTTTCACACGTTACGTGCCGGAGCGCAGGAAAGTACGATTCAAAATATCACTGACAGGTGTGTTGATTGTTTTTAGAGATCATGGTTTTTAGGCCACATAAAGCTTTTGTAATAATAATTTAAAAAAAGACAGAAACAGAGATGGAATGGAAAAATATAGCCTGGTAGCATACTTGTTGTAGAGAACCAGATCAGGACGCCAAATATCACTGGAGGGAACTCTGATCTTTTTGATGCCACCATAATCCTCCGGGTTCCAGTGCAAGTTCACATCTTTCCATTGCTGAAACAACACACAGGGACAGCTTGAACAATGGGTAGTGTTTCTATAATACTAACCACCCAAAGGATTCATTTCAATAACAAAAGCCAGAAAACCTGTAAAAGTACAGTGTTATATATTTTATTGACAAAGGAAAACAAGTTCTTCTACATATTTCACTTAATTGAACAATTATGGATGTGATTGTAAATTGTTGAAAACAAGAAAACCAGGACTGAAAAATAGTGGACAAAAAAAAACAACAAAAAAAGGCAAACAAAATGAGTGCAGCATTATGATAAACATCTGATCAGAAAATAAGTAAACTTTCAGAACTGTTTCATATGATCCAGCAATCGAGGCTTTTCTGCAATGTGGTGGGTTACTGAGTTTGTGTTTTATTCCCAAAAACATCAATATGTCTTGCAAACCTGTTTCAGTCGTACGTTGCTGCTGACAATCTGGTTGACCTCATCCTGTGGATCAAGACAAATGTGTTCAGACAGTTGATGACAGTGAATCTTTATGCAGATGGGGGCGATATACTGTGTCATGAGACCTCACCACACTGATGAGCTGGATGAGCTGAAGACCCACAGTTACGACCACTGGATCCTTAAAATGACTCACGGGACGGACAGCTTTATTATAACCAGTGAAAAGGGTTTTTACCAAACGGGTTTCCTCACTGGAGGCCCATGCAGCTCCTGAAACAAACAAACAAACAAAAAAAAAACAATATGTACTTGATCATACCTGTTAACTGAAGGGAAACTTGTATGTGGAACATTCACACTCTTTAAGGGGGGAAGTGTGCCTCTTAAAGGTGTCTCACTAGAGTGCTGCAAAATAACGTTGTGCCAAGTAGGAGTGTGGCTTTAAGACCTTCTGACACTTGAGATGAGATCAGTTAATATGGCTTTAAAATAGACGTGTCAAGCGTCATAGTATAGCTGTAACAGTCTTGTAGCATACAAGTAGACTGCAAACTGGGCCACTTCTGCATGTTGGGTGCAGGCAGGATTTTGAAATTTCTAAAACAAAACAAATTAAAAAATATGCAAGTAAGACAATTTTTTGGATATGACAACATACTTATATGCTTCTAAGATATATCACAGGTACAGTCCTGGAGTAACGCATTCAAGCACATGCTCTCTGATCTGTCATGCCAAAGCAAGAAATGCACGATAAATACATTTCCATAAACACAATAACCAAGATTTAAATATCTAAATTTGATGATTTCAGACATAAATGTTTACACATTTGTTTAAAGAGATATTGTTTTGTTATTTCCACCACATATCTGTCAACAGCCAGAGCAGGATTCCTTGTTATTTTTCAGCTAACCTTGAAATGAAGGTCATTCTACAGTAACATGTTGTTTCAATGCTTCAGTGATTCTGGAGACATTCAACACAGCACATTAAGGAACTGCCTGTCTGTAATTATGCACGTGACTTCGTGTGATGACACAAACAAAGACATGTAGATCAACAAAGGACAACAGAATATGTGGCCTTGCAAAAGAGTCAGTTTGCACAACATTGGAAGAAATAATACTAATGAAAATATATTTAAAGTTTTAGTCGTGTGAATGTAGTCAGCTGAAGTGAGATTACTTCTATTATACATACAGCAACATAAAGATACATAAAGATACATAAAGAGTCTTATATATATATACTTTTGACTTAAAATGACTTCTTACCTACTAAAATGGCCAGATGAAAGATGAAAACTGCAGTATTCATTCTTGCCATCAAACTCCAGGCATCCAAAAACAAGATCCAACCTCCGACTGGTTGCCCGTCGACCACTTGAGAACTGAAAAGCTTTGAGCCACCTAAAACATGCTTTCAGCACTAAATGACTTACTGTACAACGTCGAGCTCTCCACCGGCTTCCTGGTTGTTGTTGTCTGACAGCTGATGTGAATGACTGACTTGTCATTTGAGAGGGCCACATTTTTTGTCATGTGTTATAAGATCAACATGCCAGAGTAATCCAGTACTAAAATACCCCACCGTGAACTTGGCCACACACAACACAACACATGCTCGCTGCTCTCAGTAGTTTAAACTATTACTGGAGCCTCAGAATCTTTAATTACTCCTCTGTGCCCTGGAAGAGCAAGCCGAGGTTTCTGAATAAAGGAGATGAGATATCTGCATCATGACGGAAGATATTATAGTAAGACAAAGTTGTAAAATGTAAATAAACAGATTAAAATATAGATATGCTGTCATCAGTGTTGGTCAGTTTACAGGTCGTAGTAGTAGTTCATTCCAGTTACTAGTTACGTCTTTTTAAAAGTCATATTTACTTCACTTATTAGGTTACTATACCAGAAAAGAAATAAATTGCTCCTCTTGTTAAGGATGTCTTCATAATGTGCACATGGTTATGTTGTGTTACTGAGTTCTCAGCTTCTTATGTGTCGCTCTAAAGACTAATTCATTCATTATGTCCACATGGAGTTACGTTCATCAGATAGTTTCGCGTCATATTAGGACACACACACTATTGTTGATCTGATAGATTTGGACACACTGTTTGATGGGTGTGATTTCCTGTCAAAACACCCTGACATTATTTGTTCAATATTTTGGGGGGCTTTATATCTTTTTAAAATATTGTGGTATGTGTTTCTGTCCAAGAAAATCAGGGTTTGAATTGGGTATGCAATTTTGTTGGGAAACAAAGCTGCATGTTAGCCAGTGAGGGCCAGTGAGATTGAAACTACTTTTCTACTTTGTTAAATATTTGTAACTTGGTGGAAATAATGTGTGGAAATGCACAAACTTCTTAAGAAGTTTAAATAAGAAGTTTACTTATGTTTTGTTTTTTATGTCAGCCGTCGGATTACTCGCTTTGCAAGTTAGCGTCATTCCAACAGACAGTGAGGACAGTGAACTTGAAGATGAGAGAGACAATGGGGAAGAGTGAAACACAAAATCAGGTTAGAGAACTAGTCAGAATGTCAGGTCATAGTCAGAGGTCAACATAATATGTGTAAAAAACATATATCTATGTATTTATGTCCTCATGCATATTTGTGTGACCAACTGCTTCATTGTGTAACTATCGCTTACAGAGAAGCATATGACGCATTGAAATGAGTCTGATGAAAAGGACAATAAAGATGTACCTTCCAAACCAGAGCCTGGTATTCTGCACCTACCCAGATAGAGACCAGCTACCAGCGCCAACTCCAGTGAATATTATGAATGGGAGTGATTACCTCAAGCTGTTTTTTTTTCCCCAGAAGATATCATTTAATTAATTTCAGAGTAGTCAAGTCTGTATGCAATAAAATATGATCTCGACAAACCCCTAAACCTCAATACAAAAAAACTGGAGAGATTCCTGCGTACAGGAGTCGAGATGTTGTTGTCTGGATTACCAGCCATGGTTTTGCACAAAGCCGGCCAAGTGTCCCGGGCAGCTGCCACCATGAATCTGAATATATATTTATACAAGTGTCAGGAAAGCCCTGCACTTCAATAACAATGAAGCTGGAACAGAGAACAAGGTCCAGTCACTGGGACATCATCTCATGTCAAAGTTGAAAACCCTCCTAAGGAATGAAGGGCTTCCTGTAGATGAGACGTTCAAGAGAAGGAACAAGCTAAAGCGATATTTGCCAACTAAACCCTATGAATAGGGTTAAAGAAAATACTTGTCTTGATCGGTTCTAAATTCAACTCTGCACAACTCTGCAGTCTATACATCAATAGTTCTACACCTCGTTGAGCTGCTAAAATGTTGGAGCAACTGGTAATGTTCTCCAACTTACCCAGGCAATACCCAAGAAACAGAATCAAGTTATTCTTGGACAACTGGAATGCAAGTGTTCTTCTCATCTGTGTGCAGTTGCTCTGGAGGGAATCCACTCCAATGGTACTGTTCACAGCTGACTCTTACAAGAAGAAAAATGGAAGAGGATCTGTCACAGAGAAGACTGCTGTGGTTGAAGAAACCACTTTGCATGTGTTGAAATGGTATGATAACCACTCGATCAACCTTCTCAGTAACTACATTGGTGTGTTTCCAGCCCCTGAGGTAAACAGATGGGACCACAAGAGGGAAAAAAAAAAAAAAAGCCATCCAATCTCCTGCCCTGCGTTCTGATTAAAAAACGTAATCGGAATCAGAATTTCACAAATTACATATTTTATTCAACATTTATGATATTATATTATATTTTAGAAATTAGAATCTGCATATAAAAAGTTTATAACACCCTGTAAAATAGTTGTGACATTGTATTTAATAACATTCATCAACTTTATAAAAGTTTATATTGACTTCAAGATGAGTAACAATTCAAACATTTTAAATGAAATAGCGTTTTAGTGAGGTGTTGCCGAGGAAACTTTCATTGTGAATGAAGCAATTTTGCCTTCTCAACTGAAAAACAACCATGCGCTAGACATCAGTTACTTACACAGAAGTAATAAATTGCTCTTAGATATTATTGTGTTTCTTGGAGGCCAGGTGTTACACCCATTTATCTCTTCTCGGCTCTGCACTACCCCGCCCCGTCGGCCTGTGACGGGTCAAGCAACTCAATTTCCTCACATCCCCCATCCGTTCAATCAGCAAGCTACTCAAGCACAAGACTCATTCATCTCACTTAGGAACAAATGACCATTTTGGCAATATGTGAATTAAGAGAGATTTGCCTCGACCCTCCCCCCATCTACTTTTCTCTTTCTCTCTCTCTTTGCAGTCACTCAGGTCACTCAAATTTACACCATGTTGCCATCACTTTCCCTTTCTCCAAGTCCGTCATGTATCAGAGGACAGGACTTCATTGTACATGCTCAGTCAACCTTGTCTTGGCCGGACACTTTCTGGTGTTCCGTCCAGTATTAATTACGTCGCTCTGAAACCTCACACAGTGAATACACTCTCTGGAGGACTATGAGCTGTGTGTTTACATCTGTTCAGTCAATTATGAAGTGTTCAATGGATCTGAATGGAAGCAACTCAGCTTTATCTGCAGGGGATGGATGAAAAGTGTGCAGCATACTGGATATTTATGCCTCAATGAAGCTTAAGGGGATTAGATTTGGTATTGCAGCGATTAGGACATTCTATGCAATATATTTCACACAATGTTCCAACATCTAACAATTCACAACCTGAGTCTTTCATGGGAAAACATTAAAGTCCCCACATTTCATTTCACATTCTCATACCAATATTATTTTTAATGTTTAAAACCAGCAATGCTTTTGACTCCAGACTGAAAATTATTATGCATTAATAAACATTACTATTTGAAATACTTCACAGGAGTAAATACATTTTATATTTTAACATTTGTAAATGTATTCAGGTCAGTCTTCTGAAAGCAGCTCCATGCATTTAGTAGAGAAACGTCAGTTATCTCATGGACCACAGCCTCTTAAATTTAGTCTCATTGCTGTGAATAATGCGCATCCAGCACACAATGCATTTGGCAGACACAATTCGAGCATGGCGTTATCACGGCATCTCACTGAGCGATAGAAAGCTTGATAGCTTTATTGGTGTGGTTTACCTCCTTTCACAGTCAATGACTATGAGGTATGATATATTTAAAATGGCTGATAATGGTGGGGAAGGCTAAACGGTTGGATGAAAATCCAATTTCGCACCACAATCGCCAGAGACAAGTCTGAATTCGGCCTACATTAAGTCACAGTGATGTGACCACAGTGCCTGAGTGATTAAATGTCAAGCGGTGATTGCTTCTCAAATGCTTCCTGGTGAAATTTGAGGCTCAAAGACATCAATGCAGGGAATGGTTGAAAGCAAAGCTACCGACAAAAAATGAATGGCTACACAAACTGTAAAGTATTAACTTGACCAACATATACACATTTGAACGAAAAATATGATTTATACTCCAAACAACCTGAATTTGATCTCTGAGCCTCAACAGTGTGAAACTGAAATGGTTTAATGAGCTACCGATGGCAAGCTTGACTGGTTCTTGGAAATTGCTTGGAAAGACATAACCTGTGGGTAATTAAACTTGAAAATCATAAATTTTATGTGACATTGTTTGCACATAGATCCAGTAATTAGCAGCCTCCCCAGAGCATGGTGTTATTGCCTTAGGTAAGGTGGGTTTGGTTTTATTCTCCGAGTGCGTGACTGATGTGTTGTTGGAGGGGCTTCTGTAACGTCACGTGGGCTTCAGGCACCCGTTGTCATCATTGTGATTATACTGAATGAAGGACTATCAGGGTCATCCTGCGCCCTCAAACAAACATGCTCCATGATATTTGTCAATTAACACTGAATTTTTTATACTTTCTCTTTCCATGAAGTAGACAGGGGCAATTTGTGGCCTGCAACCTATTAACATTAGAAAGTTTCCAAAGATTGTCAACAAGAAAGAAGGTAAAGTAACCACTTTTTAAACCAATATTAATTACATTTCTTCCTTAAATAATATCAAAGTAAATGCATTTCATGATGCAAATGATCACATGCAGGCAGTTTATTTGCATAAGCTCAGTATACAACCCTTCATTTCGCTCTTTATGTTAGATTGCTTGCCCTAATTATCATACTTCATTAAATAATCTAGCACAACATGGCCCTCTGGTAGAGAGGAAGGGATTTGTGTGTCCCTCACCATGATCAAAGAAGCCCTCCCTGTTTTAAAGATTAGCGTTGCACCAATATGTTCTTGCTATGCGATGGTCCTCAGCGTTGTCATTGTTTTGTTGATTTCATGAAACTCACCTCGTGATTCTCTTTGGAGGTATTTTTTCTCTGTTTTTGACAAAACCCCCGGTCCCTTTCAAGATACTATATGAGTTCAGCATGACATTATGTCATAGTATAAAACAAAACAAATTAATAACCTTTTGGGTTTTTGTTTTGTTGGGATATCAATGCAGGCAGTGTGGGCAAATTTCTAATTCTGCACATATTTAAGCTAATAGTTTGTACAGTTTTGAATATAAAATATTCTGAATATCTTTTATTTGTGGCAGTGGTTTTCACAGAAGGGGGTTAGGTGTCCATAGAAAGGCCAAAGAGCTTCAATGTGCCACAGCAGCAGGAAAACTCGGGGATTCAGGAGAATTTCTGCACAAAACTGGCTGTTAATTGTTAAATCCATGCTGGTATACAAAACGGTCTTCTTTTTTTTTTTTAACAGAGGTTGTGACAAACCAGCAGCCTCTGCTGGTCCCCTCGGCTCAAGAGGAATGTCTTGCATCTGTCATGTCATTAATTTCCTTTGCCAGTTCACAACCTCACTGTTCTTGTTCTCCTTTCTCACACTGTCATTTGCAGACATCACAGGCAGATGATAAGTGAAACTCAAAGCCAAAGACTGGATTGTGGAACATTGTAAACTTCAAGAGCTAGATAGCAAATGTAGAGAAAAAAATGCAGTCACAAAGCAAATATTAAAGTTACCCTGAACTTGTAAAGAAAAACTTTATCTGCCAACATTTCATTTCAGACATTTAAAGAATTGTTAGATAAAAATTCAACCACACACTAATGAACTCAGACAAGACATCAGGCACATTTATCAGAGTATGGTTTAATAAATTAAAATGATCATGCACAAGTTGTGTACAAAAAAAAAGAAAAAATCACGATAGAAAATTAAATTCACAGACAATCCTGTTTTTAACACAATAAAAATGCTAAATTCGAGCAGTCGTACCAGTGTGGACACATTGAGAGAGGAGACTCATTCAACTAAAAACTGCAGGTGATCTACAAAGATTTGAGGAGATAAAAAAATACGGCATCATAAAAATTACCCCAGAAAAATTAGTAGCTTATTTTTTACATCCAGCTATACAAAGTTTCACAGAAAATAACTGCACAGGGGGGCAGTCTGGGAATGTAGACCAAACAGAAAAAAACGACTACAGAAGAAAGAAAAGTAAAATCACAGCGCTACACGATCTGAACACATGCTGGGTTACGACTACAAAGCCACAAAGACCGTGCACCATGCAGGCTGGTCTGTCAGCTTCTAAAAAAATCCCCCGACAAAAATGGGGAGACACTTACAAGTACGTACAAGTGTAAAGTTCATCATCCACGCCCAGTGCAGGGGAGGACAGATGTTAGGTCAGCACTAGTCCATACACAAGGCATTGAAACAAAACAAAACAAGAAAATCTTTATCAATCAGTGTAATACAAATAAGTCATTCGAGTCTTTACACAAAAAGAATGATTAGAGAGTTGTTCTAAAAGTCCTGATCTGTGCTCAGAAGAGCGCCTCTTCATTTTTAATGAGCAGCTCCACCACCTGCCTCTGGTAGCGGATGTCATTCAGTGCTGTTATGGCGTCCAGGTTGGGTGCACGCATGAGGGTGGGGCCGAACACGATGGCAAGGTTTTCTGCATTCATCAGGTTGAATTTCTCATTTTGTGTCACCCTGTAAGCATGAGAGAAACATCACTTTGGTTTTTATTTTTTTTAAAGAAGCATGATAATTTGTTTCCAATTACTGTGTATTATCAAAATGAAAGAGTAATTCACACACAGCTGATTCGATAGACGAAATGTAATTATAAATTAAGTTCCTCAAATTCCTGACACATTATACAATTAGATTCATTAAAAAAAATTAGTTTTTTTAAACCTTGTTTATGTTCTGATTTCTGTTTAAATGCATAGCTCCAGGGTTCATGTTATTGTTGATATTCTTTTTCATTAATTGACCTTGATGACTCACCTTTTTAAGTGGGCCATGAGGTACTTGAGAGTTTCGCAGTGTGACGGTGGTAACAATGCTAGAGCTTCACGCAGAGCCTCCAGCTTCTTCTCTGTGTCTGTGAGCTCTGGGAATCAGAAAGGACGGAGTTGTTAGGGCAGCCAGTCGACACAGTCTGGGTTCATTGCGGTTTTCTGGTTGGGGGAAGGGACGCAGCTTGGTATGTCAGAGCAAAAAGGACATCAGTTGACTAGATGGTTGATTCTATACTCATATCATTACCCAACTGGAGTTTATTTTCTAGCAAAATTTATGATCACTGCTAGATTACACATTTATTTTTGTGATTATTTTAACATATAATGTGTATTGGTGCAACAGAATACTGCAATTGAAATGTGACTCAATTTACATTCTACAAACAAATCTAGATATATGTAGATGTAATACCCCCAAAGCACATTTTCAATACAGAAATAAAACACTGGTTCAGTTTAAATGTGGGCCTATGTGGACCAATATACTACAAATGCTTACACTGAGTCAATGAAATCAGTGCAGTTCATTAGGAAACTAGAGGGGATGGTCTTTGTATCTTTTTCCCCTATAAAAAAAAAAAGAATTAAATCCTAATGTGATGACATGGAGACAAATTTAATTCTAAGAGAAACTAGTGACAACCTTAAGTGTAACAGGTTTTGCATGGGATTATGTGTAATCTTTGAGTTCATAGCGTGACTTTCAATGATGATTTCTGAAAACTGGCAGCCCTACTGTACTTAAAGTACATTACATAATGTAAATGTTCAGTATGCTGGGGAAAAAGATTGAATCATTGAATTACTACATTATGGAAACATATTTTATCATTTTGATTGTTCGGTCAAAATACCCCGGGTGAATTCTATTCAGAGAAACCCATCACTGAGGTTTTTTTCCTCCACAATCTCCAACACTGTGCAATAATGTGTGCAATAACATATTTAATTTAGTGCAATCATACAGAAATTCCTTTGATCCCTTTATTTCCTCATAAAACAGTGCAGAACACATCTCATGTGCACTCGCTGGTCTTTCCTTCAATTTTGTTTATATTGATTTTTTGTATAGATTTTTAGATTTTTTTTTTCAATGTACCCATCACATTGATGCAGGTCTGTCTAATCTGTTGTGGATTTCACGTACTTGCAGCCTCGATGAACCTGGGGTAAGCGTCATAAGAGATTACAGGAACAGGCAAATCCCTGAGGTACAGTTTCAGTGCACCGGTGATGATATTGATGTCTTCATAGGCATTCACTGAGATGTCTGTCTTCTCGCCATCTGTGGAGATGTGTGATGGAATAAGAGAGACAAAAAGAGCGAAATGAGCTTTCATACCGACACATGAAACTGCTGACGTGAGCCATTTCTCCGAGTGATTCGAGGAATAAACTGTGTTACAGTGATGGGAGACCCACACTCTGTTACTGGCTCTGTATCTTTGCAAAGTGGCTGCTATCATCCGCATGGCCTGTTTTATTCTGACTTTCCCTCGGTTATGCATGCTTTTCAGAGCAGGCCATGGCCTACTTGTGCTGGCAGACAGAACATCACAGTGCTGTGAGCTGGAATGACACTCTGTCATGGATGATCTCCCACATGTGGATGTGGCTAAGAGTTCTGCCCACTGCTGCAAGCTTTCCTTGCAGTTAAAATTCACACTGCACTGGGCCAAGACAGGTTTATTCTTACTAAGTCTCCTATTGAATCCCAACACACCAAAGATGTAGGGTTTTTTTCCCTTCCACAGACACATTTGAGGCAGTGGGAGTACAGCTGTGGTTTGTAGCCCCTTAGGTCTCCCTCTTGTCTGTCCATACACTGAAACCCTGCATATGAGGGACATGTCAGTATAGGCTCTGCGCTCCCAGATGGACACTAATCCTTCACAAATGTCACTTTGTCATTAATCTGCAGTGTTCTGTGTGCCTTGTGTGAACATGCGCTTTCTCCCAATGTCCAGTGTCATTAATCTGTAACGTTCTGCGTTGGTTATGTAAACATATGTGAGCACATAATGTCCAGGGTCTTGTTGTGTGTTGACAGCTTTCTGTTAAACATGGATTACAAACCTTTGTCAAATCCCATCTTGACTTCTTCCACTGACTCGCTGTATCCCGATATTCTGTAGAGGCCCTCTGATTTCAGTCCTTGAAGAGCAAACAAGAAACAAACAACCTTTTAGACATTGGAGCAGATGTCAGGAGTAATGCTGAAAAATTCACTTGCATATGATCACCTTGGGTGATTTAGGAAATGCCAATATAGACTGTTAAATATGCAACTTGGGCAGACGCAAATAGTTTTGCGCATCACTGGGCAAAATAATAAAGACATAAATCAAACTTAGCTACAGACACATATTAGAGGGCAAACAATGAGGGGGTACAACGACTTTCCCTACATAGTTGAATGATTTAACTGAAGAGCAATCAACGAAGGCAGCAGGAAGCAGAGTAATGTATTCCTCATTATGCATTTACAATTACCAGCAATCTCATCACTCCCCTCAGTCATACCCCACAAAAACATTAACTCAGTTCGTAATTGAATCAGACTTTTCGCACCGCAACTTAATTGCTATATTTTGCAGATCGCTTACTAAAATGAGGGAAAACAGTGTTTTACATGTATAAATACAGCAAAAATAGACTATTATCGTTATCTTCTCCACAAAAAAAAACAAAGTGTGTTTCTTTGTTTTTAATTATATTAAATGAGGTAAAAGTAGATCTTCTTAAAGCGCTTATTTTCCTGATCAACAACAAACTTCACTGGTTTTACCTGAATATTTTGAAAACATCTCATGGAAGCAGGGAATATTTTATTATGGCTGTTCATAGGTTCATTTATTCTCTTCTTAAGTGCAAATGCTCCAGTTGAATTGGATTAATGTCAGCTAGTGAAAGCATAGCTGTAAAGCTTTGAAATGCCTTTGAATAGGTACTTAAGATAAAGACGTTTCACCAAACTCATCTCAGAAAAAATAACTCCTACTATAAGTTGCACATTTGAAACAAACATATTCACATGTTGAACTGACCTCTGGACTCAATCTCCCGTATGCACATGTCCACCACCATGGGCCGGGCTGTATTACAGGCTTTAACAAGGGTCGTCAGGTCGCAGCTGTAAACTTTACGGATGTGTCTCAGGTCTGGCTTGCAGTCGTTTGGCACCAGAGCTGAACACTGTTTGTGGACATTCAAACCACAGTCTGTGGAGACAAACATAAAGAGGGGTTAGAGCAGAGGAGTCTATTGTTCATGAAAATTTTTTTTTAAATTAATTCAACCAATTCGGTGAACTGGGACATGCCATTAAACAGTTCATTTGGATTTGGTTCATTGGTGGGGACATTGTTGGTTTTGGCTTGCAAAGAAGTGTTAATCCGCTTGGTCAATATCTGCCGCTGAAATGTCACACGACCACCAGAGAGCTATTTCCCTCTAGTGAACATGGCATTGGAGTCACCTTCAGCTCTGGACAGACTAAAGTCACCTCTAAAGAGCCACATATAAAATGTAGTAAATAGCAACAACAACAAACCAAAAACTATGGAACTTCATTTTGCCAATAAATGTGTTGTTAAAGTCAAATCTTATATGAATTTTCTCTTTGTTTACATTTTTTTTTTCTCTGTGGCAGAACATTTTCAGGCATGAACTGCAGCTCACTGGGTTTTTAAATGCCACATCAGTCATGATGTTAGTATAAGCACCCCACATTGCGTTTTGCCTTCAGTCACAGCGGATGGGACTCGAGGCCCAGCTGTTCCAGGGCAGAAATCACCTTACTGGGAACAGAATACCCGGGGAGATCAGATGCAGAGCGAGACTGCGGCTCTGCTTTGTAGCATGCAGAGAATTAGAGGAGCACTGAAAATGCTTTGGTCTAGCAGAGGGACAGCCAGCGCTGCTGCGTGCTCTATTCTCTTCCAAATCCGAGCTCACGCACAATAGCTGTGGAAGTAGCGATTGAGGCGCTGCGGGCTACTGTAGACCTACTTTCCCAGACTAAAATGGGGCAGCTTTTCATGCTCTTAAATCTTCTGAACCATCTCCAACTTCCAAAACGTTTTTCTTTCTGATAAATGTCATGCTTTTTTTTTTCGTTTCTTTTTTTTTTTTTTTTAAACATCAATGTTTTGAACCCTCAACAGAATTGATCTTTTTAAAATTTTTGATTAAAAGGCTACCTCTGAAAACTGAGACTACGTTGTTGAAAGGCCTTGGACGAAATTTTGATTAATATGGGTCCCCCGAGAAATTCACACAGCCTGGATTTATATGCATTGATGCAGAAATGTAATTACTTTAAGAGACTATTCTCTTAAGGACATGAGACAGCCCATATAATAGTGCCGGGCCTGTCATCACACACAAGCCTGCTGAGCTCCTGTGGTCTGTGTGAGTATTCTGATGGCCTCAGGGTCCCAGGTGGGGTGAATGAGGGTGAGACAGAGCCCGAGGGACCTCAGGAGTGAGAGGACAGGGGTTGCTGCCTCACCGCTCCGTCAGCTCTGTCTGTGGTGTTCTGTAAAGAGGCTGCAGCTCATTTCTGAAAGGAGGTTTAAGGGTGGCTGATTGCAAATTTCTAATCGGCACATCATCACGATCTGAGCGCTCCCAGTTGAGACTGGCCCATTTCTGAGACGAACTGAGAAGAAAAAAGTATTTGTTAGGTTTTTGGTTTTTTTTTTTCTATCCAAGTGTTTAAGTTAAATAGGGGTTGAGCCGTGTGACCTAGCTCTTTGGATGAAGTCGGCTGAATTTTAATGTGTGTGGAAAAAGAGCTTCTTCCCCGCACTCCCAGCGCTGCTCCTCATTAAAGAGACATGCCAGCTTTGTTTTCCTTCATGGGCATGATGGGATGAGGCTGGGGGGCGTACTCTGATGAGGAAATGTGGCACAACAAGCACAAGCAAGAGGCTGGCTTTCTGGCACTTGGCCAACAACAGTTCACTCACAGAAAGAGAAAAGAGGGTGGAGGAGATTTTTTTTGGTATGCAAATGTGAGCATCATGTGAGACTTTGCTGCCCTAGATTCTAGAAGCTGAGACTGAAGGAATGACAACATATAAAGACTGACTCTGGACATATGTGCCTTTATCTGAATTGTTGTCGGTTTCCAAAGTCAGTACGTTAATAATTTAAATCAGAGCTCCTACAGATTTGTGTGACACACTTTGTTTCATCAATAAAACATCAAAGACACATCAGGCTATATGACAGTCTTATTCTGGGACGGGAAAGGTATCCATACAAGACGTAGCTCACAGTAAAATCAAAATCCCCACCAAAATATTTGACATGCATGAAGTGTACATGATATTTAAAGAATTCCTTACATCTGTAATACCAGGTGAATAAATGCTGCATATATCTTAGGAAACAATAACATTTAGGAGTAAATATTCAGAAATTCAAAATAAATTGTCCCTCTCGTGTTTTCAGGTCTTTAGCGCTGTGAATGTCTCTCTAATAAAAGCACTCTAACTGAAATAAAGATGAAATGAAAAATTAAGATTTTAAGTAAATTGTATGGCCCATTTTCATTTTTCATCTAAAAAAACAACATTCACTAACCCACCCCCCATGTTTATGCTCCATTCACTAACCCAGAGGAAAAAAGTGGGTCATAGATACAACATTCTATGTCCTGCACAATATGCATTACATCATGCCCATCCAGGGTTCGTTCCATTCAGTTATACAACCCATAATCCTCAATCTACTGTTGAGATTTTAGATTAGAACTCAATAATCCGGCTCCAGATGCACTAAAAACCAAGTAACCCATATACAATAATGCTCACTTTGTACTTCACCAATGTAATGAGAGACTGACGTCAAGGACTTCATGTCCTACTGTTGCTGAGAACAGTCTTACCTGTACATTTGACCCCCTGAGCCATCAGCCCCCACATGAAGCTGGCACAGTGTTCACACCAGTGAGGCCCCCGAAAGGTATGGACCTACAACAGAGAGGAAGACAGTGACGGATATTAGTGACGAAGTGCAGTGACAGGACAGAGAGTGAACAGTGGGTGGCTGAAGCTTTTTTTCCTCCATGGACACAACATCCTCTTCTGCAGCCTGCCAGCAGACCCTTAGGTGCTGCCATCATAAATGACACAGTGGAGGAGGATTATCTGTGTGTGGAGGAGGATTGTTGTTGTTATAGACCCTCAAACTGACACCACTGATGTGGGTTAGCCGTGATTTTGAGGAGGCTTTGCCGTCATGGGCACGGTAAATTGTGACATTCAGAGGCGGTGGAAGCAGTGGTGGGCCTGTATCATGTAGGGAAGGAATCCCCCCCCCCACACACACACATCAGCAGGTAACAACAGCCCAGCCAATCAGAGAGGCCTTTGAGAACAAGAGCGCAAAACAACTCTCCCAGCATTCCTGTATTAGGTCACCCGTAACTGCAGGAGGAAGAAGAAAACCCAAAACATGCATCTTGCGTTGATATAAATAACACTTCAAAGTTCCTCATGTCAACAAATATATTTACTGTTCATCCTGCACCTTGTCGGCAATTTTCTTAATTATTAGATTTAATGCAGATCACAACTAAAGTTGGAAATTTAGAAGGTTTTAGAAAATAGTGGCCAAATGTTGTTATTTTGAAAAAAGTATTGTCTTCCATTTTATCCAAGGGATACATTTCACCTTGGTTGGAGAAGCTTGATAATGGTTGAAAAACACAATTCAGCACAAAACAGGAGAACAAAGCAGGCGAGACAGACTTGTGAGCATCAGCACTTTGAAAGCCTTGACTGTAATATTTCTCCATCCCATTAAGCAGGCAAACTAGGAGAGTGAAAACAGAGCCAAAACAGGGATACAGTCCTCCACTGTTTCCCTTCTCCATCCCCATAATCTCTCCATCTGGTGCTCCAGCTAACAGCAGTGGTCCACAGACCACCCAACAGATTTTCTTTTGATACAGGCTCACTGGACAGACCCAAAACAGCTCTGTTTTTATCCCCTCGCTCCCCTCCAGTAATACACACCCCACCCCTTCCCACACGGGAAGCACGCAAAGCAGCCCTCCGGCCACACATGATGAAATCACACCAGCGTTTCAGAGAAACAGCAGCAGCAGCATTTGTTTGAGTTGACTCTGTCTCACCTTGAAGTTGTGGACTTTCTCAGATTTGGGCGTCCTGTCGCTCTCCCTGAGTGTAGCTCTGCGAACCAGTGAGGTGAGCTGTGAATAAGCAAATAGTTTCAGTGGCTGCCAAAAAGTGGCTGAAGGTTTTTGTGGCCCCATCCTCATCCCCAGCGCCGCCGCCAGAATATCCTCCTGATTGGCCTCTCTCTTGGCCTTCTGCACCAGAGGCTTCTCTTCCTTGTTAACCTCGTAGGACTCTCTAGATGGCATTCTGGAGCTGCAGTCTTCAAACAAATGCAGGGCAGGCAAAGTCCCAAAAAAAAAAAAAATGAAGGATAAACTCCCTGATGTTCAGAGCAAGTATATATCAAACAATATTACTTGCATTGTTCCAAATAAATAGAGGCATATCAGGCAGATTTGAAAAAAAGAAATCTACAGAAGAGTCCAAAAAAACACAAAAACAGTGGACCCTTTTTCAATGTTCTCACAGCAGTGAGAGTAGATGAAGTGGAGCCTCCGTGGTGGGAGTGCCAGGCTTTATACAAAAGAGGTGCAGCCTTGGGTGCTCATGTGGTTCTCTGGGAACGTGTATGCAGATGAGCTGAGTGGCTGTGCTAATCCTCTCCTCCCTGTGCAGAGCTGATATTCTCCCTGGAACAGAGACAGCACACTGTTGTGTACGGATGCTGTCAGGGCAGAGGGAAAGAGGGGGGAGGAGTATCGGGGGTGGACCCTGTAGTAGTCGCAGCAGATTAAATGGAACCCACCAGCCAATCGCAGCATGCGTACACCAGCTTCATAGTAGCATCCACCCCGCCCCCACACCGCCATCAGATATCCAAGCAGGGGAGCCTGGGCAGGAAGAAATGAGAGTGGGATGATAATGAGCAATGAATGAGTCATGCGTCCGGAGGAGTAGGCTGCAGCCGCCTCAACTTGCGACAGCAGTGGGCCGTTAGAGAGGGGAGCTATTTTCAAAATCACGTTGCCACAGAAACTGATCACGGCAGCAGCCACGAAGCACAGACACACATCACGCCAAGACTGCATCTCACTGGTTTCACTTTCATGGTGTCATACAAAGAGATGGGAATGATGCAAAATTAATAAAGAAGGAACAGAAACTGATTCTGGGTAAATTCCCCTTCTGAATAACACAGTTATCAGAATACTGTAAGAAACAAGATATGTGTTAAAAAAACAGCATCAGTTTTTAGGTTTTATTTGGGGTTCTAGTTTTAATCTATCACGCACCAACAGAGTATATTTGATATGTTTTGTTTGTTTGTTTATATGTGTTTTGTTCCCTTTCGTGCACTTCACAGTTTCCTTTATTAGTCGAATGCCCTTGAATTGCTTTTGGCTATAATATATGCTCTGTAAATTAACAATACTGTTACCGGAGACAGCAAGAGCAAACACTTTAATATGTAGCCTCACAAATCAATATTCAGTTTCAGCACTGTGTTCCATCTTTCTACATTATGTTAAACTATGCAATAAATACTTAAACCCATGTCTGTACCAGGCACTGCATCTGGAACCTTCCTTTCTTTGCAGGCTTTGTTTGAAGGTTGATTTCCTTGAGGTACACACTGATGCAACCGTGTTGTCTGCATGCAAATTAAGTTTCAAATATAGCATCATGATCAAAATGTGAGAAATACGGATCTGCAACGTGCCTCTGTAATTCACACTGCAAGTCTAATGTGATTATGCGTCCCATGTTTCTAAATCTAATTCAACCTCAGCTGTTATAGTGCAGCACTCTCACTTTTTTCTTCCAGAAGGCAGCTGGAGAGGAAGTGACTGTGCACACTGTAGGGTCTTTTAAAAGAGAAGGGGAAAAAAATCAATGGCTTTTACAGCTCTTGCTGCTCCCACCTCATTGTGGAGGTATCAAAATGAGAGTGTGAGCAGCAGAAAACAGGCTTTGAAGATCTGTGAACTTATGTAGAACGGCAGTCTGAACTCTGGTATCTGACAGGGCTGGGCTCACAAGTTGAAAGGCACAAAACAGAGAGCTTCCTGTGCAGCTATTCCCCCTCATGCTCGGTGAACGTCTCTGCTCAGGAGGGTACCTGTGAGTGGTGCAGATAAAAGACAGTGAGAGCCTTTTATATGCACCAGTTCATCATCTCAAGCCCTGAACCCTTTAGGAGGGCTTTTGCAGTGTAATTGTATTGCCTGCTGTTGAGTGCAGAATGAGTGTCTGACTCTCAGGATGTGGTTCACTTTGAACGCAGCTCTAATTGACACGGATTGATTTGCTTGTTTTCCAAACAATGTCCAGAGACGGGACCCTGGAGGACGAATGCATACAGCGTGGTATGTCTTTACATCTCTGCAGCGTCCGTCTGTGTCCGGCATGGACATGTTTTTTGAAAGCAGTGATCTCTTGTATTTGATGGAGGTTTCTGCAAATGAGTCCTTCTGGTTGTTGATTTAAGCCAGAATTTAGAACAATTATGAAATTCTGCATCTCTCTCTTTAACCTTTATTTCCTCACCCCTCCCACTTCACTTGTAATCTATTAAGCTGAGCCAAGCAATTCTGTGGCCTAAGAAGGTTGTTGCATAAAGGAAAATGCTCCTCTAATGCACTGCTGGCCCCACAAAGACATAAAGATCCATTAGGAGGGCAGCAGCGCTTGCTCTCATGATTTGAGTCTGAGTTCTCCAGGCTATGATTTCTATCACTGACGTAACAGTCTTTCTTTGAGATAAAGTCCAATAAATAAACTAAAGCTAAAGAAAAAAAAATTTTTTCTTTTAGTGATGGATGCACAAATGGCTCGACTTCAAGCAAAGCTGTCGATCAAAAAGTTACATAAGCTTACGTAACCGGAAACTAATGACGAGAGTGTGAGCCAGTGCATCATAAATTAAATCTAAGAGCATAGAGCACTGATGTCAGAACCGTGATGCCTGCACATTGGATGCTTTCAGTAGAGATACATACAATTAAATGGAAAAAAAAGAAAAAAACTAAATCATTCTCTGGATGTATTTTAGGTATCGCCAGGAGTGACTACACTTTGGCATTTCAAAAGTATAGAAAAACGTCACATAATATATAAATGATTCTCTGGTGACTCATTGTTATATGGAGAGAAAAAAAGAGGCCATTGTGAATCAGAGATAGAGAAAAACTACACTTGGTTAAAGCAGCGTGGCCAAGAAATACCACATATGCATAAGCTGCAGCACAAATGGCTGCATTTTCTGCTGGCGCTGCAAGAAACCTGAAACAAATTACACCATATTTTACCAGGACAAATAGATTACCTGGATGTGGCTGGAACCGTCTGTGCTGTGACAGTGATTTATGGGAGCCTGCTATCACATTTTGCTATTCACACTGCAAGGTCAGAACATACATAGGACACAAGCTTCACAATGCATGGACACAATATAGAGTGAGGTTACACTCTCGGCTCCATTTTTAAACCGTCAATTCATCCTCGTCAGTGATTTTACTCCAGAGAGAAGAAATGTAGAGAAATATATTGCGACGGGTAAATGTACTTTTAAATAAATACATTATTTTAATCTATCTTGGCTCGCTGGTGAGTTTTTGGTGTAAATGCTTTTTTTTTTTTTGGAGTGAGGGAGGATGAACCCCCCCTCAAAGAGCTGAAAACATGTTTTGCAGCTATATAGGTGCTGGGAATAAACAATCAAAAGCATAACTATTATTGTAGTAGTTTGATTTGAAAGTCTTCATAGTAGTTTGCTACTGCTGGAACTGTCATGATAGTTATTTCCACGAACTACATGTACAGTTGTAGTAAATTCTAGAAATACATGTTATTCTGCACATTTCGTGTCATAATTTCTACTCTTCAAAAAAAAAATATAATGCTGGAAATACCTCAAACCCTTAGAGCCCTGAAACCAATGCCTCATATAGTCTTTGGAAATCAAATGTGTGCAGGCATTTCATGATGAAGGTTGACACAATGGCTGCATCGAGTAATGTGTAAATCTGAATCTTTGTTTCTGATAATAACAATGTGTTCTTAAATGTCAGAAACTCAGAGGCGAATGTCACGTGTGTTCTGCTTCACTGATGTGGAAAAAACCCGGTGATCACATGTTGGCTGTGCCACTTCACATCCACCAAAAACAACACCACAGTGGTCTGTTTACACTTGAGTGTTTGGGAAAATGCAGTGTTGTTAGAATTTCAGAGTTGACCTGTCTTTTGCTTTGTGTAATAGGCAGCATTAATTACAGTTATAGTTCTTGGAGGTCCCGCAACCAACAAAACCCTTGTAACCCATCACAAACACTGTCATTAATCCTGTCTTGAGAAACAATTTTGTTTCCACAAAGCCATCTACCCAGGAATCACCTGTTTATATAAAGGATGACTGGGTGTTATATGGGATGACTAATGGTTGTGCAGAATAATTAAAAGGCTTGAGCGGTCCTTTATCTCTTTGTCTAGCTCCACTGGGAGCAGATTCCCCCTTCAACAGTGTGAGTTTGTGTGATGAATGACTCATTGTGCAACAATTATTTTGGCAACAGCGCGATGATAACAGGGACAGGATGAGTTAGGTAATACCTTGAGTGTTTAGTTGCTCTTTATGTGTTTAGCAGAAGAATTTCAAATCCATAGAAAATAAAGTTATTGTGTTCACTTGCTTCAACATCAACAAGAGATTTTAGGAGGAGAAATTATGAGCTTTTTCAAAACAAACTCATTATTGCTCTGTAAAGGTAAAAAAAAAAAAAAGAGTAAAGGCAGAATGCAACATCCATCCATTCATCCTCTGTACTGCTTTATCCTGCAGGGTCACGGGGTGTTGGAGCCAATGCCAGCTGAACATGTGAGAGTAGGATTCAGCGTGGACAGGTCGCAAGTCCATCACAGAGCAAACACAGCAAGACAGACAACAACACACACATTCACATCTTGGAGCAATTTAGGGTCGCTGTCGATTAACCTCTTATCCATGTTTTTGAACTGTGGGCGGAAACACACACGCACACGCACACACACACACACAAGAAGAACATCTTCATATCGTAAGTTAGTTCTTAATCATTTTAGTTGGGATTATCGCACTAAATCTGGGACCAATCAGATGTTCTCTCTGTGGTAATTCATGATGAAATATCAGCATTTACTTTCACAAGCCACAGTACATCACATTTATGATGATGGGAAAATATCAGTGTGTCTGGTGTTAAAAGTCTGAAAGGACAAAATGACACGTTGCTCTCATAATCATGGAGAGCGGAGGCAGCGTTGTGCATCTTTCCTTTTTTTTTCTCCACACTTATGTAACCGTACCTTCCTCCTCCGCATCTCTGGAGAGACAAAAAGGCTGAAAGTAACTCAAAGTGCAGCTTCCGGAAGGATGGAGAGAGTCAGCTGTCTCACGTTGAGTCTGATCAATCAGACCTGCTCCACATCAGAGGTTTGTTTTGTTCTCATCACACTTGGGAAGATAAAAATCTGCAAACAGGAAAGTCCACATTCACTAAAAGCATCCGGATTAGCAGCGGTGTCCGCAGCTGGATTTGTGAGTGTAAGCAAAAAGGATTTTGTTTTATTTTTTATTGTTTTGATCAGAAAGCTTCCCAATTTCTCCTTGGTTTATTTTTTTTAAACAACTACTTTTGGCACACAAGCTAAATTGAGCTTTTCTTAAACTGGCCTGTCAACAATTCATAATATCAGATGTATTAAACTTCAATTAATAAAGTTCAGGTTTACAATTATTCATGTGTTTTCTTTTCCTTTTTTTTCTTGTAGTAAACACAACTAAACTAACTGCATCAGATTGATCGTTAAAAAAGAAAATGATGTAGCTTTCACGAAATTAAGAGGCTTACGACTTTTTGAGTTCCACAAGGTTCTTTGTTTGGACCCACACTTTTCACATTATACACGTTTTCCTGTGGGGAATTTTATTAAATTAACCTTGAATGTCATGCACACAATACACAGATCTACGTATCTATCTATCTCTATCCCCCCCCTCTCTCTCCCTCTCTCTCTCTCTCTCTCTCTCTCTTCCTGCAGGATCTCTAACAGAAGAACTGAAAGTTTGTGGTGTGAGCCTCGTGCCCCCCATCACGTCAAGAGCAAGCAGATTTATGACAATCTCTTTGCTTTGTGTCTCTGTCTTATCCTTTTCTCTCTTTCTATTCCCTAACCTCCAACCGGAACAGCAGACAGCCACAACCTCTGACTCGGCAAAGTGTTTTTCCTATTAAATAGTAGTTTTCACTTTCCATTGTTGCATATGGTTATTCATAGGGGAAAGTTAGGTTTTTCACTGTAAAGGTACCTTTTTTGGTGGGGATTTTTTTCCCTTCAAACTATTTGGCTTCACATACTTGAAAATAATTTGCACATTGTAATACTGCAAAGGGTTATTATCAAGGGTATTGACTGAGGACACCCACAATATTTAAATTGATCCACATCTTTCTAGACTTTTCTTTTGACAAGAAAATATTCTAATTTATGTCTACAGTTTCATTGCATTCTTTTTTAAATACAATAATACTTATCTGTGAAGAACTGTGTTTTCGATATAGATATTTTATACAGGTGAATTGAATGCTTGTTATCAATCCAGTTAAAGATGGTCAAAAAAGTCACTTTGTACTTTTATGTGAGCATTTCTTTAACAACTCTTGTTTTACTTGTTTTCTGCTGGTAACTGTAATGCAGTACTGCGGTGTTACTCTCTAGAGTCTGTACAAAATCATCATTCCCCACCAGTTTTCTAACTCTGAACATTGTGCTCACAGCATCATGTTCAAAGGAAAGCATGTGTGTACATCTTGTGCTGTAAAAATACGAAGAAAAAAAAAGAAAAAAAGGTGGCTACTCCAGCTTGTTTTCCATGTTTTGGGGACAGGTGGCCCAGAGTCAGATTTTGGCAGCAGGTCTTGACTTTCTGATCAGTAATCTGCTCACTGTCTGCTCTGGCTGGAGAACACAAACCTGTGGAGTGTTGGCCATATTGCATCTCATTAGATTTCACTTTTTGTAGAAGAACAGCATCTGTTTGGAGTGTCAGGTTCCCATGAGAACAATGTTTCTGAGCCAGTGGATGTATTTTATCCACCGTTAGTCATCTCAACAGCTGAAATGAGCAGACCGGTCCCCTGAGTAGTATGTGTTAATAGCTATCTTAGAGGTGCTGATGTACTGTATGAATAATTAGATTACAGCACAATGCTATGCTGGACTAAAACGTGTTGCTCTTGAATAACAGAGTGTGACTGGTTGAATGCAGGACTGTACATCGTCTTCTGAGCTGGCACTAACGTGTTCACAGCGACAATGCAGCATGACCACGATCATTTGGTTTGTAAGATGACGCTGAGGCTAATAAAACTGAGACTTGACACTCAGAAAGAAAGTATGAATTTTTTTTTTACTTCCCCAGACACAAGCGAAACTACAACGTACACAGACAGCTTGTGCTTGTGGTGTTGGCTGTCTGGTGACATTCTGAGGGGAAATACCCCCAAAATCCTGAGAATTTATTTCAATCATCAGAAAACCTTAACCTTGTGATTAGTTGTAGACATATGACACAAATGTCAAATTAGATAAGTTGGTCGTGGGGGGGGGGACTCCCAAAATGAGTCATATTCATATGTTTGAGTCAATTACTTATATTAAGAATAAGGTGATCACAGAGAATAAGCCAATAAGTATAAGACAATAGAATAAACACTCAAGAACCCACAATTCTTCATTACATTTAGTATTTTTCCTCACAAATGTCACCATGTTTTCATAAATAAACAGAATTGTTTTTTTCTTCTCTCGTGAAATGCAGATAACTACATTGATATAGTCAATAATCTGACTCCAGTCATCTCCCGTGTTAAAATGGAATCTGTTTTAGACTCTTTTTTTCTCTCATTTAATACCTTGCACACGAGGAAATGCTTATACGACGATTTTCCAGCTCTATAAAAAGACTAGCAGGTGTTACTTCATTATGTGAAGCTCTCAGGTGTTAATCGAAATCACTCCAGATCTCAGAAAGCCTCTGAGACTTTTCTAGTTTCAACAAATAATATATGTAGTTCAAATAAGGGTACTTGAGCACAAAACCAAATGGACAATTAGTTAATCCTATTTGACAGACAAACATTTAGGTGGAATGCAAAGTCATCCAAAGTAAGCAGTTTCTCGACTGCTTCCTTTTAGCTCAGTTTTCTGAGACCAACAAAGTGGTCACATTTACCACAGCCTCTGAAAAAAGTGATCTGGATAATCCAGATAAACTGCTAATATGTTTAAAATAGCCACACAAATCAGAATGGTGTGTGTTTCTTGCCCCACTGGACTTTGGGGGAATTTCAACAATGTTGCTGTGCACACCGATTTCTGAAAGAGGACAAAACCAAAAGTGTTCAATGTGTAAGGCCCAATTTCTGTTTGTCTCAATCTACTTTTGGTTGCACTTTGAGGGAAGGTTTGCCCCTGAGTGTTTGGGGTCCCAGGTTTGAATCCTGGGTGCAGTAGGAAGGGCAACATTAAGATATAAGTTGCAGAGACTTCTTTTGGCAACGTCTGTCAAAGGAAGCATCTGAATAGACGCAGACATACTCTTTATAGGAAAATATACGTGTACTTGTAGTAACTGCATTTCTTCTGCAGTGGTTGTGGGTTCATGCTATTAGCAGAGGAAACATGATTGACACTAATTGCTGCATAAACAAGCCAGCTGATGGAAACAGAAGTGTATGAATTCATGTCTGTCCAAAACACCACATTTGGCTTAAGGCAGTTTCCAAATCAGCAGGCCATGAATATGAAATCATTCAAGATTAGGCAGAACAGAGCTGCTGGTGGACATCTGGTGGACCGGCGCTTGAGCTGCTTGTTAGCATATCAAAGACAGAAATGTACTTTTCAGACTGAGAGTGAAAATAGCTCAGAAGACGTGTTGCCAAAAAGGACACAGGTAATTGCAACAGTGATGTTGATGCTTCACTTAAACATTTTAAGAATAGCACCTTTACTTTACATAAGGTATTACACAAGTAGTGAGCTAATGGATGTAATCTCCCAGAAATCTCAAACAGAGTTCCTCTTTGTTTTGAACTGCTCAAGTTGAGCCTGTTTTCCCTTCCCAGAGCTACTGTTATCCAACCTTGTTAATGTGTCCCCTGTGCTGTGAGAATACATAACACCCGCCGCAGAAGAAAGGCTGCGTTAGCCACAGAGATCACTCAGCTGCGAAGATCGCCCTGAAACCTTGTCTGAGTTTATTCCAACGAGATGAAGGGATTCTGAGTTTCTACCTAATCTCTTCCTGCGCTGTTAAACCGGGACAATCTCGCTCATTGTAGACACACTGCGTCGCATGCCTCTGGCTGGTTTTGTGTTCGCAGAGAGCAGCGTTTCCCTCCAGAGGCCCGCCTCAGCCAGAGTCAGAGCTCATTTGCCGTCCTTTGTATCCGCTGGATGAGTAAACAAGTCGCATTCAAACCCATGATGAATCAGTGTAAAGGTTTGACATAAAAAAATCAAAGGTTTTACTTGTTATGCTTTCACAAACTATCTTCAACATCAGAACTTTGTACAAAGCCTCTTTCAGTTGGAGTGAAGCAGGCACCGCTGCGTTTGTTACATAAATGCTCAAAATAACTTCATTTAGGTCTCAAGAGATTTTCTGTATGCAAGAATGCATTGCAGTTTTTATATGCAGCTGTTTATAAAAGGAGAAAAACAATCTCATTACAGGGTATTGTCAGTGGCTCTCCTGGAGTTTCATATCATATAGCATGTTTTATTAGCACAGGGACTTTTTACTGATGTCATGTAATTGAAATTATTTTCTACATCTCCTGAAATAGGATGTGAAACAATGCTGTTCCTCTCACAGTTTCACTGTCTCAGCACTTGAAATGCTCTTAAACAGTATATGAGCACAAGAGGATCAGCTTTTAAATTTGATAGCAGTAAAACTACAGCAAATATAATTGTTTTAACTTGAAATTTGATGACATTTCTGAAAGTGATCCAAATAATAAAAATAAAGAAAATATTAACTGCTGCTACACATTTTCAAACAGAGGCTGTTGTCGGTCAATTTTGACTTGTATTTGTTGAGATGGATTTTAGGTCAATCCATGTGCATCAAATCAAATAAAATGGTTCAGCTGTTATGTTTCCATCTCTTAAAAGAATGGACTACTGTGAGACAAGAGATGTTTTTCTGCCAGTTACAAGTGTCATCAAATCTAAAAATAACATTGCCCAGCTTTCTAAAAGTTTTTTTTACTAAGGATTAATAATTAATTTATTCATGTAAGAATGGCCATTCATATTTAGATATGAATTGAGATCAACCTTTCATTAAAGTAACAACCATTACAAATCCATCCAATAAAGTTCTTAACCGCTTTCATCAGCTCATGGTCACAGGGGGGCGTGGCTTGTTGCAGCAGACAAAGGATGACAGGCTACACTGACAGGTCACCAGTCCGTCACAGCACAAACGCAGAGAGACAGACATCATGCTCTGTCAGAGGTTGAAGTGTCAACGAGGGCATGGCTACAATTCCAAATCAATGCTTGAAATACAAAACATAAACACAAATGAAACAGAAATGAGTTCAGAACCGTTTGGGTGATGCCGGGTCATCAAATTCAGTTTGTTTGTTTTCAGACATCTCAGGATAATCGGATCAGACGTAGAGAGAACGGGTCACACGAGAACCCGTCATCATTACGGCCTCCAAGCCAGTTTTCTAGAATTGATTTTACAAGTGAGGGGAGTAAGGGGAGGGGAGAGGGTTAATCATATTAACCACATTTGGACCACGTATCATTCATCAATACTGTGTTATAAATAGATTTTTGTTGGGCCAAAATCTGAAATGGATTGATGTTGATTCAATAACCTTCACTTGACAACAGTGTTTTGTTTTTTTTTCCATAGATATAGGAGGTTGAATTCACATCGATTATTTTATTTTTTGGGGCCCTTACATTGATCAAAGTTGCTCATTCCTTTTAAAATAAATTGTATATGCAGAAACGACTCTCATCTTTACTTTAAAAAATATTCCTGACCCATGCAGCAGTTCACACTTCATCGAGCAGACCGGCTTATTAGGTTTGTCTCATGAGGTCTCATTGGATCATGGTGGTGAAGATCACTCCCATCCCTCTTTTATTATTTCACCGGCCAGGAGACTGGAAAGAGCCATTTTAGATTCGGTGCACTATAGAAAGGCATTAGTTTTGTTTGCAATGTGAAATAAATGTAATAAAGGGGGTGAAAATATCATCATGTCTGAGCCGATCAATATCTGTCAGGCTCACATCTACCAGAGCGACGTGTTGACACACGGTGGAGCAGAGCGTGTCGGGATAACACGGAGATCTGATGACAGGAGACTGGAATACCATTAAGCCCACTGTGTTTATGTTAAACAAGCCAGGATATTGTACAGAATTGTGGTCCATTGTGAAAAGAGCAGAAAGATTTAAAAGTCTCAGAGCAATTATATCTGATTATCTGTTTGAGAAATATGTTTTATGAGGTTTAAAAAAAATAAAACACTTAAATCTTCAGCTGCAGGCAGGTGCTCTGATGCTCATCCAATAATATATGAAAAAAAAAAAAACTCATAATGTCTCATGTGCAGTTCTGGGAGAATAAAAAAGAAAATTGTTGTAGTTTTAGAATATTTTATCAGGCAAGTACCAATTGCAGTTTATTGCTACTGAAGAGACACCGAATATAAAACCTGTCCTTAGGACAACGCAGAACAGACTGGAGAATTTTTTTTTTTTTTTTTGGAACGCATCTTAATTTACAACTCCATTATGTTCATTTAGAGGCAGAATCATGAGACTGATGCTCCCTTTGCATAATCTGATCACTTGCATGAACTGAAGCGGTGGTTTGCAGGTGTTTTCACCCTCGTGGCGCCAGGCGTTGACTCTAAGAAACGTTGCAGAGTCTCCAAATCACTGATTCATAAAAAACCATCACAGTGAAGTCAAATACATTCAGACACAAACATTCTCACCAACATACAAAACCAGGAGCCTTTGAAATAAAATGAGTAGTTTCAAGTCTGTCACAGATTGTAAAAGAAATTTGTATTACGGTTTTCTTGGTCGTGTGAATATCTAAGTGTGATAATCTGAGAGCAGCCACATCCTGGGAATCACTCAGTGGATGTTTTCACAAACACCAACGTTGTTAACAGCAAATGTTTTTCAGTTTTCTGATCATTTGTAGTGACGTCGATATTTATTGTGCAAAGACAGAGTGAAGTCAGAGCGTGTTTGTGTATCTGTGCACATAAACAGGATTTTGCCATCAGCGCGAGGTTAGAGTTGTGTGTCTCTCTGAAATCAGCCAAGGATGATGTGTGACTTCAAAGCAATTTAAAGATTCCTAAAAGCCCGTCTTAGAGCGCAAACAGTAATTAGCCATCACTTAATTTAATGGGGCAAATGTTAAAACAGTGATTAGCTCGGCTTTGTTGTCTTGATTAATTCATTCGCTGGTGTGAAAGCAAGCAGCTGCAAGTCTGCTAATCAGTGGCAACAATCATCACAACACTGCAATCTTCAGGGCCGCCTGCATCCACACACACCCAGCCATCCAGCAGGAGCAAAGGGAAATATTCAAAACCCTGACAGACCGAAATATTTCACAAATATTAACTGATGTTGTAAATCTTCTTCATACATCAGTATCATGCATTTAAGTTGAATAGTTTTTCTAATGCACTGCATGATAGAATTGTGTGCTTTGAAAGCAATAAATAGGTCTCAAGGTGCATCTATTCTGATTATTTTAAAGTTTCCAAATAATAACATTAGAAAAACCTCAGGTTGAGACGACAGATATCCAGAAATCTGTCATTTCCACGTCATCTAAGAAAAATAAAACTGCATGTGCGGAAATTGGGTGCAACCTTTGAGCCGTTGAAAGTCTTTGACATTCTGGATGCAAAATTAAAGATATGAAGAAATTCTATGTCCATATAACAGAGATCTGTGGGGACATGTACATTATGTGAGGATATGTTTGGGGTGTTTTGTATTTATGAAATAAATCAGCGTACGAATAGTTCCCTTTCTCTTCTCTGAGATCCATTTTGAGGTACAATGTTATTTTTCCCATTAAAGAAGAATCCTGTTTGATTTGTTTGATGTGCAGCATTTTGTAACACGAGTTACAAGAAGTTTGCTACGTGTTCTTGTTGTTTTCATTTTCAAGTTTTAAACCCCCTTTCTGCATGACAATAGATGATAACATCTTAGTTTAACAATAAGAGCAGTCCTGCAACACTGATCTATTCGACAAGTGAGCATATTTGTATAAACAAATATCTCTGAGCTATACACACACGATCCTTCCTGAATCATAAAGAGCAGCCCTCCTGCTAAACTCACACATCAGCGCAGAGCACAGCTTTATAGGGCAGGAGAAGCCCAGCTGTAATTAATTTGACGATGGCTGCAGTCTCCAGTTTCAGACAGCCGCAATAAAGCTTTTTAAGAGCAAGTTTTGTCTGTAACAGCAGGAAAAAGCACACATGAAAGTGATAAAAACAAAATGCTTTGTGTGTATTTTAGCTGAGTTGTAAAATAAATCTTGATATCATGTCAGGTTGACTCAGAGTCACGTCCTCCTCGTACGTTCGACGGAACAGAGAGATCATTACCTACAACTACCTTTAACTGCTGTGACGTTAAAAATGTGCCTTGTGAAAAAGTAAGTGGTTATTAAAAGAAAAAAGAAAAGTTTGTTCAGCCCTTTGTTGATTACAGAAATCTCAGCTGACATCATTTGCTGTTTTTCATGTAATTGACTCAAATATGAGTCAAATCCCTTATTTGCTGCAATTTCTAAAAGTTAGTGATAAAACTAGAAATGTTCTGCTTGGTCATGATCAGTAAAATGCATTATTGCGTTAGTGTTTTGTTTTTTTCCTGCAGTTTTTTATTGGTTCATTATTTTAAAGAAAGTTGAGAAATGAGTTAGAGAATGTACCAGCTTACAGGAAAGATAACAGTAATCCACTTTCTATTGTTTTGCTTAATCACTGATCGCATGCTGTATGTCATTTAAATTTTGCTAATGCTTCTTCTGCCCTCTACTAATCACTGCTATGTTGCAGCTGTTTGGTTAATGGGGAAAAGAAGAAGGGTTATACAGTAAAACATCCTTGCTTTGTGACAGTAGGACTGTAAAGATACTGCCCTGGTGTTTCATTGTTGGGGGATTTTTCACCCTTGACTTTATCTCCAATTGTGAATATTTAAATTAATCAATGTGTGATGTGACAGGATTGTCGGATAACTCGTCGGACAACTCGTCCACAGATGAGATTCCAGGATGTCTTTGAGAAAATAAATCATAAACAAAGTACTTTTACATATTGTTATTTCTAGCTGATATTTTAGATATTTTTCATATATATAATATATGTCCATATATATTTAGCTTAGTATCATGTGGCTCATTGTTTCTCTTTGTTTACCATTCTCTTAATGGTAAACAAATTGAAAAAGTGCATGTAAATAAGTTTTTAGGAATTACTTTTGATGAACAGCTCAGTTGGAAGTCACAAATAAATATCCTGAAGTCAAAATTAGCAAAGAAGATATTGGCATAATGTGTAAAATCAAATCAGTATTACATGAAAAATCACTCAACTTATTATTCTTCCATATCTGATGTATGGTGTGGAAATATGGGGAAATAATTATAAAACAAACATTGATCCTGTTTTTTCTTTTTGTTTTTGTTTTTTTTACTTCAGAAGGCCATTAAATTAATAAATCAAGCTGATTATTATGGTCCAACAAATTCTCTGCCATATCAATGACGCATACACGATATTGTCAGCCTTAATACACTAGCATGTTTTTTGTGTCAAATATACCTAATCGTCCTTCCAAATGTGTCAGATATACTTTGAAATCCTTCAAATCAATAATGCTGAAAAAATTAGTCGTGGACGAGTTTTCTGGTGTTACAGTTTTATGGACGAGTCGTCCGTGCACCATGTGACAATTGGTTTCAGAGCCGCTGTCTCTCTCTGTCCTGGCCACTGGAGGTGCTGCCTCTGAACTTCAGGTTCAACTTGAGGTTATAGGGAGCTGGAGCTGATTAATATGACCAGTCAAAGGCTGCATGAACTGATGTCAGACAAAATGTCTACCAAGAAATTAGCTTATTTAATTTATTTAATCTGCTTTGAGATGCCTCCTACTTGTAAAAATGACAATAACGTAAAAAAACGGTTAAATCTTTGTCATAGATTTACTTTATCCACGTGTTTTGGTTGTTTTTTGGGAGAAACCCATGCACGCATAACATGAAGATCGGGATCTACTCAGGGACTATCTGGCTGTGAGGTGAATCGTGCTAACCACTATACATCCATTCTGCCATT
>OMNM01015264.1:3433-20783 GCA_900302745.1 Parablennius parvicornis | reverse complement strand
AAAGATACATTACCAAAGCAGGAAAAATAAACAATGGGTGAAGTGATTGTTTGTTGATAACTACATTGAACGAGGAGAACTGAGTATGTTCTCAGTGTTTGGTTTGCAGCCATCTCATATTAAATAAAGCATGAAAAATATCAGCCTTTATCTTATTGTCCCACATTGATCACAGTCTCTCTGCATTATGAAAAACTGGAAACATGTCCAAGGTTTATTCAGCATGACTTTTACTGTCCACTACTCACTTGGTGGAATACCTTCGAGTCTGCAAAACTAATGAATGGATGAAGCAGATAAAGAAGATGGATGGATTCAAACGTAAGACAACAAGGCATTCATATGGGACCATTTTCATCCACATAACAATTATTAATCACTTAACTTGAGCGGTTAATTTGCAATTACCTTAAGATCATCTGTGTGATTATTATAATGAACGTACACGTCATTATGTGCTTTGTTTTCCTCCCCTACAGCACAGACCAAGACGGCATCAGGATTTATATGCTGTAATGCTGCTTTTAAGGATAATTTCAATGTTATCTGCTCTCTGTGGCATATTGGTCAAAATAAGAGCAGCTCTAAACGTCACAGGCGTTCTCCTTTAAAATGACTGATTTGGTAAACATTGGACGATATGTAAGAGCAGTATATCTCCTGCAATCACCACTGCCCCTCTCACAGCTCAATGCTGGGATTCACAGCTTTGTCAACAGCTGGCACAACAGAGACCGAGGCGCTGTTGTTGCCTCTGCAGGCCTGTCAGACAGACACATCCTTGTTTCACCTCGACAGCTCCGTTTATGAGCATGAGAGGCCTAATACGTACTTTAATACCGGCAATAAAAGCTGTGACCCCCCCGCCAGTCCCTGGTGTCATCAGATAAACCAAAAATCATCACGCTCCCCTTCATGTGCAACGAGCAGTGCCCTCATTAGCTCGGCGCTGCTCTTAAACATTTGATAGTTAAACCCAGGGTTAGCAGCCTCTTCTGTAATCCCATTAACTCCACCGAGCTCAGCCATGATTTAACTGTTAGACAAAATGTGAGTGCAGGCGCCGATAGAGGAGCTATTCTGTCCAACTGTGTGCATCTGAAACATATTTCCAAAGTCCACACAAGGATTTCTGAAAACCCAGAAGAGGGCAAAGCTGTTTTTAAACCATTTAGTAGATTTATGGAAATCCCATTAGGTGTGACTGTCTTGAGTTAGAGCTGCAGAAAATGGAAGATACGCGTTCCTGCAAAGATGCAATTGGCTCATTTTATTTAATGAGAGTGATGAATATAAAAACGTAGCAGCACATTTGCAAACTGTGGAGGGTTTGAGGCTTAAAGGATGTCTGTTCTTAACTCATTCCATTTCCTGATGAAACGTAAAAAGATTTATTAGTCCAATAAAATACGCTCAGATGAGAAAATAAAACAGCAGAATGTGTCCTGATTGATATAACACAGAGTGACAGGAGATACCGAGCGCTTCGCATATTGTATTTCTGAACAGGTGAAATTGTATCCCATCATAACCTGCAAGGTCATCCTCAGAAGAGCTGCACACTTTAAACCTGACAGAGTGAAATCTGAAACAACTGCCGCATGCATCAGGATTCATTACAAGGCAGTCATCTCACAGTCATTCAGAAAATGTGGGAGACATTTGCCATGATTGGGAATTATTAAGCAAATGTGCAAAAAGAACTACTGTCAGTCTGTTTTTAAGGATCATGAGATGTTGATTTAGTGTCCATCTTGCTTTGGTTAGAGACCAAATATCACATTTGTAAACCAGTGAAAGGACCAGTGTGTCAGATGCACGGAGAAGCTATTGATAACAAAACAATACGACAATAATCATTTCTGCAGTCGGTAATCGATAATCTCTTCGCTCTTATTTTGTATTTGTTCATATTTTTGATGTGGATACAACTTAGTATATGTCCATGACTGGGCCACTGACAAAATGCAATCCTTCTCCTTTGAGATGGATTCCTGCCTCAATGTATGTTAAGTGCTGAGTAAAGCACACAGTTCTGTCACCTTTATTAAAAAAAAATAATAATAATAACAATAATAATTACAGTGAATCTGACCATATTTGGGAATTTTCTAATTTCTTTCATTTTAATTGAAATCGGCACTGCTCGAGTGGGATCTTTAGAAAGGAGAAATAAGGACAAAACATAACACTTCTTTTATAGTGACAAATGCCTGTTCTGCTTCTCTTACTCCAGTCTAATGCACAAATCCTCCCGACTGGTGCGTCTGTTTTAATAGAGGTGAAAACATATGAGACCATGTTTAATCATAACAACTCTAAAAACAAGTGACAACGAACATATTGAATGCATGTTGAACAACCTTTGTTGCAAAAAATATTAAAATTTATGAACTGTTACTGAATGGTGTATAAAATCCAGAAGTCCAGTGGCAAATATATTGTATTCAAGCTCTAAAAAAGACTCTTTCCTCAGATAATTCATTATAAGTAAATGACACATGGTATCTTTTTTCACAACCCTTAATAATGTCCAGAGGGTGGAATTGTTCCACTTTTATGTATTTTAGAGGGAATCTTATGAAGAGTTAACTCAAGCAACTGTGGTAAAAGTGGAAGGTTTTCATATTTTATTGCTAAATTTGCAATTGCTATGTTCGACTGATCCAGTGCTTTTATGTAGAAATATCTATGCTCTCTCCCGTGTGTTTATCACTCGTTTCTGCACAATTTCACAAGATCAACTAGCACAAGTAAATCACAATTAGAGCAATGAGGTGACAATGAAATTCATGCATTTACATCTACATATAGATTAGAGAATATAGTATGAAACAAAAGTAACACTGGAATTATATATATTCATCAGCCAAATTTTGTTTGACATTAATTTCATTCGTCAATTGAGATTTGTTTTCAGGAAGAAATCATTCAGTTTACCAGTAAATTATGACTTTTATATTCTTTTATGTCACTGAAGGTCCATATTTATATTAAGGAAATTACCCTAAAGATGTCAGTTTGAGCTTTATTGTGTGTGTTTTTGTTTTTTTTTATTGATGATTACTCTAGTGTTAAATACAGAATGGAGTACCCACAACTTTAATGAGCAAAGTCAGTGTGTCTCTGAATACGTGGGATGGCTTTTTGTGGTAGAAAAATCTGCTTTAATAATGTATTGCTGGAGAAGGATTCTGGTGCTTTAACTGCTTTTACTCAATGTTTTTATTGCATTAAAGTGACTAAAAACTGATGATCACATGGAACAAAAAAAAAAAAAAAAGAAGGAGGAATTTATCACATTAACCACCGACCACAAAAAATGTGCCAGGAGAAGCCAGCTCAATAAAGCTTGGAGTACAATATGGCCCGCCATGAAATGATCGACGGTGTAATGAAGGAGCTAATGAGGGGGATCAAGATCGCTGCAGAGCCAATAAATCAACACAACTGTGCCTACAATGATACAGGAGCAATCAGTAATGCTGGTCAGTGTGCAGGCAGCAGAGGGGGGGAGGGCGGCTGGGGACCCGGCAGACATGGGGGTCGACACTGCAAGTCAATGTCAAGAGCACACTTTTTGGCTTCTGAGAGAGCAAAGCTCCAACATGTAATCAAGTGTCTGCTGGGAAACGCTGGTCATTGAAAAACACATAAATACTGATAAACTAAGTACAAAAAGTAAGATTATTTCTTTGTAACATAGCTTCTTGACAATAACTCTTTTGTTGTTGGAAAGCCTGTTTATTTCCTTTTTCAGATGGTGCCAGGTTAGAACGAATGAGCGGTTTGGCAGAGAAGATTGGCAAATTATTTAAGGGTGCAAACAGTATCTTCAGTTCTGCATGCTGCAAAACTCAAAAGGGGATTAAATAAGATTTTCATAGGTACACATTTTCAAAATTATACAATACAATTGAAAAGCTAATTGTATATGGATATTCAAATAGCAAAACTCACATATACATTTAACTTTACATAAACTGAGAAATATTTTTGCTTTAATTTTTATCATTTTAGCTCACAAGTTATGAAATTTGAAAATATATCATGTGATATTTCTAAAGTTCCGAAATTTTCATTTAACCAGAGGTTTGAACTTTTTAAATGAGATGAAAAACTAACCAAACATTAACTTTCCAATGATATTCTCATTTCTTTTGCAGTGTTTTGCCAAGCATAATATAGGTTTTCCGTGATGTGTTTACATGAAATTACAGTTCATAGAGATTCCTGTCGACAACGGCCTCTGTAGAAAATCAATCCTGTGATTCCGTCTGACGATCGATGAGGCTTTTCACTGATCAGCACATTGTGGGGCAGATTCCTCTGCGCAAGCATGTTGAAGTGAAAGGTCAACTCACAGTTCAGCTCAGACACACTTTACAGGACTTCACCTCAATGGCACACTTTCAAATCATTTAGAAATAATTAGTCCTCACGCTGAGATCAGAAAGTGGTCTCAGAGTCGGCGATCAATACTGATCAATTATTAATTAGGAACAAATAGCGAGGCGGTTTCCCCTTCAAAGAGTCAACTTGTCGTCAAGAAAAGAAGTGAGATGGAAGAGGCAGCCGATTTTTATCTCTCAATTTGAGCCAGAGAATTGCAGCAATGGCAATATTGATGTATTTTCAGTGTTTTGTGTTTGAATTCCATAGAAACACATAATCTATTATTCTGTCCTTCATGTTTCCCTAATTGTCTTCCTGTTGCACAGGCTTCCTCAATAAGGAGGTTAACTATATTCAGATACGAATTATTACACATTTTGCATCGAGGAACAATAACAGAGGTTTTTAGAAGAAACCATAAGGTGAACAACGGAGGTGTGTTGAGATTATTGTGGAGATCAAGGAAAGAAATGTCTTGTTTGTCTCGTTTACTGTTGTATTGTGAGATCTGTCCTCTGCACTTAGCCCATGATGAAGGAGCATTAAGGGCCTTTGTGTTCAAGTGATGGCCAAAGTATCAAGAACTTCACTTGATCACTTTGGATCGGTTGAGCGAGTGTCCAACAGGCTTTTGCCCGACCAAACATCATCAAGGCAGCTGGTGGACACAGCTCAGACATGAGACACAGAGTGCATGGAGGACAAGTCAACGGCTCCAAATGTCATCTAGGGTCAGGACACGTAGCACCCTGGAAGTGATCCATCATTTCCAAAGCGGACACTCAGAGGCCACTGTGAGAATGGCATGAAGGAAGTGACTGCACTTCTTTTTTTAACCCTGGTTAAAAGCACGCAGACATCATAGAGGAGTAAAGACGAAGAACCGAGGAAAATACAGAGGGGGAACGTCTCATATACGTAGAAGATAAATATCATTCAAAATGAGGATCTTCTTCTCAGTCAAATGTCAAAAAACAAGAAAGCCTTTGTTCAGTTTTCTAACGTTCTCTCATACGATCATATGATAATTTAAAAAACGGATTTATTCATGCTAAATTAGGTTCAGACCTCTTAATTATATAATGCATCCATAATCCTTGAATGCACTGTATAGAAGGCGAGCCATACTTTCCCGATGACCCCAGTCATAAACATTTTGAATGCACTGGTGTTGTTACTTCTATCTCAGTACAGATCCTGTGCAGCTCCTCAAGCAAACATCAAACACTGAGCACACACAACAGCATATCCAGCCACAATCAGTGGCCTGGTCTCCCATTAAATATTGATAACAAAATAATAGCATTCACATGGGGAGCGGGTCTCAGTAAGAGAATAACGTACACACGGATACAGCAGGACTGTGAGTAGACCTTCATGCATGCTAATGTGAGCAGAGGCTGATGGAGGAGACGTCTTGGTGACTTCAGATACCCCGCAGAGCACCGGTGCCCACGAGGGGGGATTTGCAGAGGCGAGCTCACCCCATTGCACGTGCACACGGCCCACTGGGGATTAATCTCCACTCGTGCACTTGGTGATAGCAGAGCTGATACCCTCCTATAATGCTATTAAATAAATGTACATCCCTGGTGGCAGAGCCAGACGCTGTGCCCGCTCACCCTCTGCCCAACAACAAGAAGCAAACGCACACATTGTGTGTGCAGGTTGCCAAGTGAAGGAGCAGTTATCAGTATTTATAACTCATCAAGAGTTCAATTAAAAACCTGGACAATGTATGAAAGAAATATGTTCGGTGCATTTGAATGACAAAAGAGGACTTGGTTGCCGGGAGCTGCAGGCTGGCTGCATTGTGTCCACTGTTTGGTTTGGGACACGACCGGTGTGTGTTTTACATAATCTGAATTAAATGTAAATGGGGCTGTTTCATCTCGGTCTCCCTGGATTTGAGGGGTTAAAGCCTGTGCTTAAAGAGAGCATCCCTCCCAACCCTCAGCAGGGGGAAGAACTGCTCATTGTTGAGAAATCTGGACTTGGAGGCCTGGAGCATCTTCATTTCAGCAACCTCTGCGTTTTTCAAAAAATGTGCCCCAGATGCCCCCTGAAGGAGGAGAGGGTAGCCAGGTTGTACTTATGATACAATTCACGTAAATGAGGCTGTTTGGCCTTAATCCTTGCCTAATTAAGTGCGAGTCTGCTGAGGCAGACTGCTAAGGGCCAACGCGTAATACCTGTCGAATTATGGGAACAGCTGGAGCAGCCTGCCTGTCAGCAGATCAGCTCCACGTTATTATCCTGCTCATTTATCGAGAGGCTAGATGCTGGCCATCTTTGTGTCTGTTGCTGTTCTCTCCCAATTAGGCTCTGTTGCACATGGTGGCTTCACGTGCATGGCTCATAATTTTGGGGGTCTGTTGCTACGAAAATAAACATTTCAGAGTTTATGGAGGAATTTTAGCAAACAGTCACTTCTGCTTGTCTGAAAGATTTTTCCTGCTGCTGCTGATCCGCAGCCAGAGAGGGGTGATCCCTTTAAACGTTCTGCATTCATTAATGAAAAACCTCATCAAATTAGCATTGAAATAATTATGGAATGAATAATGAATAACGTCGAGCTGTTTGCCAGAGGGGAATTCAATTAATCAAACAATCAAAATTAATAGTCTGAATGTGGTGGTGAAAGAGTTTGGGCAAATATCAGCGTGATGCTCTTCTTTTTCTTTCGCCCTTTGATTTAACATCAAAGATGCACAAAGCACTGCAGCATCACTCGGCTCCCACTCCGTAAATAAGCACCGGAGAAAAGACAAAAGTCTTGTTCTTTGCCAGCACTGTGACCTACATAGTAACATTTACAATTCTCCCCACTAATCAAGGATGCCCCAGTTAGGCAACGTTACATATGTGCCAACCACAGAGCTGGCAGGCAAAATCCAGTCTGTGATCGTTAAAAAAGATTAAACTGAATCACAAAAAAATATGATTTGCTCTTTTTTTTTATTCTGATGATTGTCTGACAGCGAGTAAGAATTATTAAAGTGCCTATTATTCATTCAAGTCTCAGTTTATAGGTGAGATTTTAGTTTCAAGTGTTTTTCACAAACAACAAACCAAGAGCAGATTCTCTGAATTTCTCCAGAGAATGAAAAGCATCGTTGCCACAAATAGCAGAAACATACATTAAAACAGCCATTTTTATGAAAAGCTTGGCTATGTCGCCACCTGCTGGACACCCTGAGCTGGTGCAACACATTAATTTGAGGGACACGACATAATTACAATTTACATAATTTGGGAAACATAATCAAGGCAGACACTCAATAATTGTGTCTCGGTGAAGCCGTTCATATTTCACACAATGAATCTTTAACCAGAGGGATACAGCAGTGGCAATGTTTGACTGAAACAATAATATTCATGTCACAATACTATATATCACAGCCCAGGCATGATCGCACAATCACACAAAAATTATTTTGTACTTACAGTTGATTTTGCATCAATAATCTATATTTTGAGCCATCTTATTAAAAGTCTCAATGTTACGAACACAGTAATGCATTAAAAACTGATAACTTATCTAACGTGGGATTATTCACACACTTACAATTACTGATGTTTCTTGTTACTTTTGCTATTCATGGAAACTTTTGAAAAGCTGCTGTCACTCTGTCCCTTTAGCTGGCTCTTAGTTTTAGCATGAGCCAAAGCTGTTGCAGTAGCAGTTGTTATTTCACTGCTCTCCTGTTCAATGGAGGAGCAACTTAATATCTCATTCTAGACGTTGTCATGAAAGACGTGAGACTGTAATTGATAATATTATAACCCTAACTTAACATACTTTACCATTATAGGAGCTTTCTGCATGTTGGAAGTTTGTTTAATAAATGTTTTAATTCCTTTTTTTGCTGTTCCCTTTCTTCAATGAGCTTGTAGAGCATCTTCCACTGATTAAGTAATGTAACTTGAATTGAACTTATTTCAGTCACCAAACTAAAGTCACACTGTACTGACCAACGTCAGATTTGATACTTCAGACCTTTTGTCTCTGACCCATGGTCACTTCATCTGTCGCTGAGGAAGTTAGGAAGATCAAGTGTTTCTTGATCGGTGTTTCCACTGTGATCTGCTATTCACTATGTGTAAACATTATACAAATGATCAGTGTGTTTTAAAGTCCATTAATGTCTATCTTTTGGGGATAATTTGCTCTGGTATGTGCACATTCGGTGGACTAATATTCTTAATGTTCTGACCTTTTTTTCTTTCTTTTTAAATCGGTCTCATATATTAGACTAGTTTTCTGAGTTCATCCAAACAAAAGTTTTTATTAACTTCAATATCCTTAACTTGATGATTTTTTTTTTTTGGTTTAATGTTATATATAATAATCATTCTGAACTTGAAATCGTTTTTTTAAGATTCTTGCAGAATATTTAAGGAAGGCAATTGTCAGTAAAGAGAAAAAGAGAAAGATTACCTTCTTCTCAGTAATTCATTGTTCCTTGTCAGGGCTCCTGAGCGCTCCAGCACACACACACACACACCTGATTCAAACAGGTTTCAGCCTCTGCAGAGCTTCACGGCTTTATCTGGAGCAGAGAGGTCAGAGGTCAGAACAACTTCTATTGCTCCCCACCAGAAAACATATAAAGGTCATGCGAAAGTTTTTCATGATATACAACGGGTTCAATTAAGGGTCATCAAGTATCCTTACAGCCATGTTTTGTGGGAGGAAGCCAGATAATTACAGGAAGAACATGCAAACAAAGAGACAAAGAGATTCCCAAGCGAAGAATCAAACTAGACATTTTATCAGTGAGATGAGAACGCAAACCACTAGTTTACTGTGCAGATTTCTTCTGCAAGTTGTCAACGGTTCCTCCACAAGGTGGCACAACACACCACAAATTCAATTGTAGTTCAACACCAATCTGGACGTCTAATCTGAAAGGTGTTGTCAAGGCTTCACCTTTAATATTTACACACCATTTTCATCCTGCCACAACTCCATGAGTTTAACACTATTTATATACAAATGAGCGAGATCAGAACAAATATGATCATGTAGATGTTTCATTGTTTATCTTATGTTTTATGTATTGGTATGAAGGTCAGAGTGGAGAATAAACGAAGGCAAAGATGAACTTTAAAGAGATATTAAAAGGTTTATTACAACAATTTATCAATTCAAAAAAATTTGTACATAACTTTCACATTACAAGTACAATTTCAACACAGTATCACACTCCGTTTTTATTTCAATTTAGGTCAAAATAACACAAAAAAAAAACCCCAAAACAAAGATTTCACAACTTAAGTTGTAATAGATTGTTTAATGATATTTATCTGAGACATGATTAAATAAACAGGTAAATTCTCGCAGAGAATTATCTCATGCAGATAACACACAGCAGTAAAACTTTAAAAACATTTTTCTTTCTTCTTTTTTTTTTAAATAAATAAATAAAACAAGGTGTTAGCTTCTTGTAAAACTACACAGTAGTAAGCCAGAACAGACTAAGAGGGGAGAAAAAAAAAAAAAAGCAAACTGACTTCATGGAGCGATTTGCTTCTTGCTATTTACTTTTCGATGAGGAAATGCTCACAGTTCCTACAGAGGTGTACGAGTGTACGTCTAATATGCATGATGTGATTCCAGTTCACATCTGAATGCTTTTAAATTTTACATGACAGCCTACGGAGTCAGGAAGAGGCGGCATCGTGATGAAAGGTCAGCTTTTAACTGCTAACAGAGTTCATGTGATCAAAAGGGCTCATCGGCTACAGAATCCAGACAATCCTAATAAAATCAATTACATAATACCAAGAAAGATCACATACAGTGTATCATTGATGGTATTTACAATGTTCTCCTAAAAATAAAATGTCATAGCAATCATGAAAACAGCCTAATGCCCGTAAGACTTCTGCATTAGACGCTAAAACCATAAAGAGTAACTGGAAAAGCGAAGACTGTTTAAAAAGCAGGACATCTCTACTGAGCAATCAGGTTCATGAGAACCTTCACGGCAATCAGGTGATCTGCATTGAAAAAGTAGAGAAGTAATTTGTACAAAAACATTTAATGGCACTGAATGAAGTCAACATCACCATGATTGAGTAATGGAAAAAAAAAAAAAAGGTACTGCTGCAACCCTACAATCACTGCTTCAGGAACAATCAGACTACAGATGGAATGTTAATGAAAGAACACGCATACCAGCGCATACACACACACACACACACGCACATCTAACCAGCTCAACTTCGCAACACCATTTTACAAGCGGAGGTGAGCTGAAAACATTCAAACTGCACAATGAGGCTCCAGCCGATTTCACTCGCAGTTTAAAAAAAAAAAAAAAAAAAAAAAATCAGATTTCACCATTCACATCTAACCTGTGGACTGCCAGTCTCCTTAAAAAGCAAACCCGTCGTCTCTCAAGAATGTGCAAAATGGAAAACAAAGCAAACAACAGCTACAAATAAAGTGTTTTTGTAGAAACTTCATCGTGAAGATAGTGCTTAGAAAAGTCATAAGATCAAATAAATTACAGATAAGTCACCACACACTTTGGTAAAGTTGCTAACAATTCACTGATGGCATTGAAAAAAAACAAACAAAAAAACATTTTAATTAATTAATAAATAAGTCACATGAATTACATGTCTTACACCTAAAGTGCCTTTTCTTATGTCTCCATGGATTCCAGAGAAAACCTTGCATCTTTAAAAGCATCGTCTATGAAGTACAAAATGGTTCAAACGTAAATAAAAACCAACCGATTGAGAGTCAAAGTTAACGAGTGCGACTGAACTGAAGCTGAGAGAGAGACGCTCTTTCCGATGGAAGAGGCGGCGGTGCTCCAGCGGTGACGCTCGGGCACATGTTGGGACGATCAACTCCCTGAAGGCTGGGACGGGCCCTCCTCTGTGCTCTGGTTGAGGGCGGCGGCCGAGGCGCCGGACGGAGCCGCCGAGGAGGAGGAGGAGGACGAGGAGGAGGAGGAGGAGCTCACCCCGTTGGAGGTGCTGACGGAGCTGTGCTGGATGGCCTCGTTCTGGGGGCTGCTGGGGACCGACATCTCCTCGCAGCTTTCGTCTTTGTCCGAGACTGAAACGACACCGGAAGACAAGCCATGGAGCATTAACAGACCCATGTTCTGTCCAATTCCAGTTTTTCTTCTCAGACGTTTAAACTCTCATTTGCAAGTCTTTTATCAGTTCTGACTGATTACCTCCACCAGTGAGGTTGTGTTTTTGCCGGGGTTTGTCCGTTTGTCTGTTTGCTAGCAGGATTACGCAAAAACTCATGACAGGATCTTCCTAAAAAATTAAGATGTGTCTTGACCCAACTGAGATTCCATTAAATTCTGAGAGTGATCTGGATAACCATCTGGATACAAAAAAAATATCAAAGATCCTGTTTTCCCCCTTGACTTATCATTGAGCTGTTTAAAAAAAAAAAAAAAAAAACATATCTCTTGGAGATCATATCTGATTGACTTGTAAAAATTCACTGTTCTGTAGGATGGTCATATCCAGTAGGGTGCAACATTTCATCTGGATCGGATCCAGAATAAGGTCAGGGAACATTCTGGAAGTTCACGTGGGAAACCCCATTAACGACTTTGAAAAATCGTAACTCATTGAATTTTGTTTCGATTTGACATGCATATTTGGAGGCTCATTGCCCCGACTTTTGCCAGATTTCGTCCGGATCCGACCCAGATGAATGATATGGCGGCACATTGAAAACGGCATTGGGAGGAGGTCTGCGCTCTCGAAGTGGTTTTCGAGTTATAGATATTTAGAACTGCTCTCACAATGCAATTATTTGGTCCCTCCCAGCAACACCATCAGGTAACCTGAACCTCATATCTTTTAGGGATTTATTTTAATGTGGAAGCATTAATGTGCTGTGAGAAAGAACATCTGCCATTTTTTCCCCTAAACTAAATATAATTTTATACATCTGATTATCTGCTTTCTTGTAGTTTTTTTTTTTTTTTTTTCTCCCAGAAATGAATACTGGGTCTAGGTATTACACTCATAACAAAATTCACACCAAATCTACTCAGCAGGGGCGGGATAGTAATCTAAGGGTTAAAGACTCTCACCTGACCGGAGGTGCCAACAACATGAACAGATACAAGGCGTAGTAACAAATGACCCGGGTTTCAACTCCCCCCACAGGAACAAAGACAATCTAGAAAGTGAACTCTCGGATCAGTCGGTCAGAACTGATGAAGAACTTTCAGACTGGAGGAGAAATTGTCCACAAAATGTCTGGTTGCCTTTAAGACAAAAAAAAAAGAAAAAAAAAAGAATTGGTAACGCTCCAGTGTGTGAACATTTTATCTCATGTGATGTCACCCAGAAGGCTTGGGAGAGCCGCGTCACGTAGGCCCAATCGGATATAATACAGCTATTTGCATGTAGCGCGTGCAAACCATTTCATTAATCCCCATAATGCTACTTCTGCACCCTTTCCTTTAATTAAAGCTCCAATGTCAATTTAAACCCACATCATAAGTGTACATTACATTCTGGGGCATGTGGCAGTGTTTCCCATCCCTAACTGCATTCTCATTTGTTTTTTTGTTACCTTGCCAACTACTGCAGCGACAGATGATTACAGCACCTGATTTTAATGATGCTCACACTGGAGAGTAGGGAAGACTTGGAGTCGAAATGCCACCAGCTGTTAGGCAGTTGCATTGAATTAATTGGATCCTGATGGAAAAAAAAAAGAAAAAAAAATAGAAAGAAAGAAAAAAAAAAGGCTCCACTCTCATGCTCTGTTTCATAAAGGAATAAGGAGCACCGCGATAATTAATATTACTAATGATATGAAGTCACTTGCTATGGCATTTTGTAATTGATGGTTGGGCCTCGTGTTTGAAAATGTAAAATACAGATTTTGGAGCAATTAAAGCGCGAGACACAACACACACACCTTCACACTCGAGGCCTCGTCCGCCTTCCTGACTGGACTTTGACCGTGTGATTTAGTGCAAGTGAATGTCAAACAGCTATAAACTCCCTCGCCGTTTCCCCACGCAGAAGGTCAGGCTCAGAATAAATCAGCTTGGTGGGTTTTTGTTCCATGTTGAAGTGAGCATTATTACTCCTAACAACATTAAGTGGTGGCTGGCTGATACATCATAATACTCCCAAAAATTCGGGGTCCCAGGGCACGGAGAGCTTCTTTCCACTCTCTTGGTTTCTGAACTGAGGTTCGCCGTCAACAGATGGACGCTTTGGCGTGCCAAGTGAAAGCATGTCCTGGCTTGTTTGCGGGGCAGTCTGGGTAATTTCCTTCCACCTGCCATGGCTCCGCCTGGGCAGGACGATGAAGGGTATTACGGGGTCTGGAGGAGGGCAGCGTGGTCTTACGGGATGTATAACATGGAGGAAACAGAAAGCTGGAAGACTGAGTGAGTTAAGCGAGGCACTTTTCTAATGAACAGAAACAGTGTTGCTGGAGCAACAGGGGGCAGAGCTGCTGGTGAGGGGATAACTGGAAACAGAATAAGAAAATAAAACCAACTGTTTTAACATGTTGTAAGTATGTGTACGTTTTTGTTTTATCAGGTAAAACGACGACACTGTTCAAACAGATAGTGTGATGGATAAATGGATGGACAGAATGAACCTTTTGGACTTTTATTCTCATGGTGACAGTATCTGAGGATGAAGCAATAATTTCAGTGTTTTTATCCATCACTTTATTTTATTTTTATTTTATTTACTCTTCCAATGCAACACTTGGACATTGATGCTGATGTTAGAAGTGCGAAAACAAAAGATTCAACCTCAATTTCTGAAAAGTTGCAGTGTAGAAACAGCAGGCCTGTTGCGCTGCGATCGAAGATTTTGCTGCATGTTGGTTTTTACTTCTACTCCTGAGCGTTGTTCACGCTTGTGCTGCGGCTCTCTGCTCCAGAGTGAAGCAACAATAGCGGTTAGCACGTGCTTCCTAGAACATAACCAACCACAACAATGCTCTGTGCTTGGCTGAATGCAACACACTGCATATCTAATTGCTGCCGTGTCTTGTTTTGTTTTGTTACTAGCTAAGAACTCTCCAACAGCTTATAAAGAAACTTATAAAGGCATCAACACAGCAGCAGAAATTCTCCCATTCTACAAAGACACTCTGCGTTTGGTTTGTTCAGAGAGATTCAGAGTTCTGTGTTCAGATTTTGGTCAAACTTCAATCGAAGGGGTTCAGTGGGAAGGTGTTTACGTTTGTACCGGGATTTGTTTCAGTTGACTAAAACACGCCCTTAAAGGAAACATAAGAGTGCAAATCAATACAAATGTGTTTTTGTATAGATTTGATCCTGATCAGTGACGGGTTGACAAAGAAAATGATGAGGGTCAAAACATGATCGATGAACACCTCACAGCTTCACTGGCTCCCTGTGAGATTTAGATTTTTTTGTTTAATAACGGTTTAAAAAAATGGTCTCTTCTGGGTTAAATCCTGACTTATCTGGTTTAAACTAATCAAGTCTGTGCTACAATCTGCTGGCTGAGATTTTCTGATCGTGTCCGTCACCGGACCTGCTGTAAAAATGTAAAAGTCATCATCAAAAGATCTAAAGCAAGCAAAAGTTTATTTATCTTTTAAATCTTTTCTTTAAAATCACTTTTATTAAATGACATTAACTTAATGTTTTCTTTGTATGACTTTCAATTCAGAGTTTTCATAGTGGCACACGAGTTTGGTTTTATTATAAAGCACATTTAAATCTTACATCTGTGTTAGACAGACTGTGGTAGACGTCTTTTAAAGGAATGACGTCTGAATCTCACAGAATATAGTTTCATTTCATAGAAAACAATTTGAGGAGCAATTAAACCGTTCTGGTGACTCCTGCTTGTCCACCAATGTACTGATACTCTTCAGGTTGGTTTGTATTTCCAGTAGTTTAGCTTCTTAAGTGTCCAGACGCTCCTCGAAAAAATAGTCAACACAATAAGAAAAGGTAACTTTGCTTCGTTCAATTAAAGTAGTGAAACTTCTAAATATCTTAACTTTGTTACATATACAACTAAAATGGGTGTGAAATTTATTAATTTCTTTAATCTTTTCAGCTCGTAAATCAGAACTTAAGGACAAATCCAGATACTGTTTATAGACTTCTTGTATGTGTGTGGTCACTTTTATATCATAGATTAATTTAACCAAACTGACCCATACAGTAACAGGTAGAAAAAAAAAATCTACAAGCTGCCGTCATGAACTGAACCAATGAACTTCAGTATTTGGATGAGGTTCTACTTCCCAAACAGCGTGGAAAAAAAATAATACTTGAAATGTCATCTTTCACAGAGGTCTGTAAAGAGAGGACAGGCTTCCTCAGCAAAGACGTGAGGAAGAGATGACCCAATTCATCTGCAGATCCTGCTCAAAACAATCTGCGCCGTACCAAATGAGACCCGGCTGTGACAGCCCGCGCTGGTCGGGAAACCATCAGTCCCATAATGCGCGTGACGTGTGTCTGTGGAACGGTTAGCAATAAGAGCTGCATAATGAACAGCGCGGCTTGGTGGGACACCGCCACGACGGGAACGTTCTGCAGTCTTGTCAAGCTCGCCGCTTTAATGGACTCGTTTCAGTGGCAATCATTGTCAATACAAGTCAGGCGGAGGCTCTGGGAGCACGGTGGAGAAGTGGCCTGGAGCTAACACCGGCTCGTCTGCGGGAGGAGGTGAGTTATGAGCTGAAAATCAGCATGACAGAGGCCCAGTCCGAGGAAACGAAGAAAAATAGGTGATATGATTCTAAATGAGACCCGGTGATGACACCACACAGCACGGGACCGACAACGGGAAATTTAAATGGCACAATCGTCTCACATAGTCAAAACATTCATAAAGATGATATTTTTAAGCTGAAGATGTTAAAAATAAACACTTTAATTACTATTTGTAGGCGACACATTAAGTAGAGACCATGCTTTGCAATCCAGTTTGTGACTCTCAAACATTTGGTGTTTTAACATCCATTCTGAAAATAATACATTTAACTTCATCAAACGAAATGTTCATCCGGGTGTCAAATGAGAGGGAAATGCTGCTTGCGTTGAGGAAGCCACCTGTGGCCTCTTCAACAGATGGGGACAATACAATCCCTGAGAGTTTCTCAAATCCCCTCGCCCATAAATACCCCCAAAAACTTTTGTAAAGTTTTTCAAAAACAAACAGAAAAAGGAACCTAATAAGTCACACGCTCTCTGCCTGGCCGTAAGTAAGACATGTCCTTGTGGTGGTTAGCTGGAGCTCATTTTAGACACGTTTCACTGGAAGCCTCGGGCTGAAAATAATGGAGCATTACTCACTGTGATAGCCAGATTTCTTCTGCATGGCGGTTACAGGGCAATCTTTATGAGCCAGAAGAAGCTGCTTCAGCTGAGCCACTTCGTTTCTCAGCAGGGTGACTTCATTCTTAAGGAGAGAGGAGACACACAGCGGCACTCAATAAGCGAAGGATGTCAAACGAAAACATGAAGACAAACAGACGACAGGTGCACACAGTTCAAATCCTCCAAAGTGATTTTCCAACAGACGACAGAAGGTCAGATTCAAGCTTTTGGCGTGAATCAAAACATGAAATTGCACTTTTTCCTTTCAGCGTTTTTACGTCCATCTTTGACTTTTCAAATTTCACAAAAAACATTCATCATCTTTTTAAACATTAAATCAATGTGGATTCATAATCTAGATTTACATTTTTATAATGATAAACTTAAAGGTCAGTGACCTCTGTTGGTCAAAATGTACATCTGAAGTCTTAATTTTAAACTTTAGACCTTGTTTTCACCTAAACATAGAGCATATACAATGAGAAAAGTTGTAACTTTCAAGCAAGCGCCCTGAAAAGAAGAACTGTATTTTGACATACAGTGCCGGGAAAAGCCTTTAGGCTGAGACGTAATTCAACAGCACTTATTCATCTTGTAATCGCAGCAGTGCGGCA
>OMNM01015263.1:2345-27448 GCA_900302745.1 Parablennius parvicornis | reverse complement strand
CTAGATAAATCAGTTCTTAATGTCATGCTGAACTGCTTGTTATATGGTTCAGACCAGTGGAGGTAAATGTTATTTTTAACCAATTAGTGTTACCACTAATCACTTTTGCATATAAATTGCCATTTTGTGGTGTTATCGAGATTATTATTATTTTTTTAAGTAGCGAGTCTCTTTTTATTTAAACAATAGAAAAAGAGCCCATTATAATTGGCTGGTAATTTTTTGAGTGGATTTTAAACAGTTAGAAAAAAAAAGAAAAAAAGACTGAAGACATAATTACTCATGGACATACTCTAAATTAGTTTGAGTTTGAAGCCCATAGTGAGCTCAGCATTAGGTTTATTTCTGTGTGGAGTTTGCCTGTTGTCCCTGTGCATGGATGTGTTTTCTTGGGTTATGTAAACGGGTATCCTTCTACAATACAAAACCATGCAATTGAAGTGAACACGTATTTCAAAATACAACTGTGTGTGACCGTGTCTGTGTCTGTGTTTGCCCTGTGATGGACTGTCCAGGTTGTACACTTCATTTACACATGGTAATCTGGAATAAATTCAACTGTCCTTGCAACCTTGGGTTGGAGAAAGAGGTAAATAAGATGGATAGTTAGATATCTTGAGTCTGAAGAACCTCTCATTTACCTTTGGTTTCCTCTTCCTTCTCAATCTTGTTGATGGGGTAAATAGTGTTGACGTGCACACAGTCTAAAATGTTCAGTAAGATCTTTGTAAGTCGAAGCAGGTCGCTGAAGTTGTAGAATCCAAAGTAGATGAGATTCCTCGCTAGGTTGACAACCTGCAAAAAAACCCAACCACAAACAATGACTTAAAAAAAAATTAAACCACACACTTTTATCTGATCAAGCCAAGTGCATGGATGCATTATCACCTCAAAAGTAAGCTTGTTTTTCTCTTTGTCAGAGAAGGGGATGTTTTGCGACACCACCTCTCTCAGGTAGTTCTCCACAAAGTCCATGGTGAGGCAGAAACGCTCTTTGATCTCATCTCTTGTAGTGCCGTCGTTGTCATAGCTGAATAATAAGAGGAAAGCGACATATAAGAGATGCATTTCTGGAATAATAACACAAGTCGTACTGAAACACCAATCAGGCAAACTCACTCATCAATGGCAATTTTAGAGGGAATTTCCGACCACAGACGAGCATATTTGACAGGTGTGACCTGCTCCTGAGGGTCACGATCCACATGCATGTGCAGCATCAGGCGGCAGAAAGATGCCCGCAGGTCAAAGGGCAAGTCCTCGTCGGACATGGAGCGCAGGATCAAATCCACGTCCAGCTGACCAGAGATCTTGTTGATGGCCAAGTACTGACGGTCCAGACACATCCGGGCAAAGAGGTTGAGCTGGCACCTGTGACCATATTTTCATTACTACTAGAAAAACAATATAATATTCACTGTTTTTTTTTATCATTATAAATCATCCAATAACACTTTAAAAAATCTAATCCTTATTAGTTTTTTCCACACCAGGCAACCTTTCTTTACAGATCAATCCCAAAGATCTGATCACAATGCATATACTGTAACCTTCAAATGAGAGTGAGAGAAATCCCACCTGTAGTAGCTGACTACTTCCTGGTCCTCTTTTTGACCCTCCTTTGCGTCCTGGGCCAACTCTCGGACACTCTTACTGCGGATCTCCTTGCAGTTGTCTTTCCAGAACAGCCACACTTCCTCCTCGTCTTCAGCCTCCACAGGATTCTCACCGTTTGTCGTCATCTCAATTTCAAATCTTGAAAGGACCAATCTGAACAACAGCGAAAAACTGACTCCCAAATACATGCTTGACTTCCACACAGTCTCATAAATTATTGCAATGAGTTGCTTACTTGGTTTCAATGAGGATGTCAGCATTGTTGGAGTCCAGCACTGCGTTACAGATGAGCTCCTGGGTGACGGGGATGGATTTGTTCATGGACACGCAGAGATCTGACAGGTAATCCAGAAACCTGTTTGCATAGGAAAATTAAGTATTTCTTAAAATTATGATACATGTCAGTTACGCAAGTGTCTTTATATCTAAATATTAAAATTCTTGTGAAAACAGCTACTGAATAGATCATTCATGTGGAAGAATTTTATGTGGTGTGAAGGACTGTAAACAGAGTCTGAAAGATCTGCCACATTAAGATGTAAAAAAATATTAATATACATCATTCTGAATGTGGTGTTTGGTGCAAGAAGGTTAGTCTGAATGTTTCAGAAAGTGATCATACAATAGCTTGAGTTTGTAGTTTGACAACTATTAACATTGTAGAGAATCACCGTGCTGCAAAAGCCACAAAAGCTATAAAAGAAACAACTTAAGTGAGTGGGTGGGATGTTGTTCTACCGAACCAAGTTCAGTCCACCTGCTAACATAATCCCTGTCAGCGCAGTCCGCCTAAAGAACCACACTTCTTTCCATAACTGTAAAAGTTAACGGTGGTTCTTCTGTAATTCTGACTGTCCAGACGTAGGTGCACCAGGGATCTGTATTAGGTCCCTTGCTGTTTATTGTTTATATCAATGATTTGGGGGGGGAAAAAACCCAAAATGCAAACTTTCATATTCATGCAGACAATGCTGCATTGATTGTTTGGGAGACACTGATTCCTCCTGTAATATTCACATATCAGTCTAACAATTTCAAAATAAAAAAATCAAAACAAACAACCAACTTAATAGCTTGGAGCTACCCTACCTTGTGAGCACTGTGGACTGCTTAGTAAAAAAACAATCATTATATAAACACTGTAGGATCCTTGCACGTCGTTGCTGATAATGTCAATTCCCACATGACAACAAGGTACCACCTTCTAATGGCTGCTTTCAGCAGAATGAAGTGTCGTGTCAGAAAACTCCTATGATGATGCCTGGTGATGAGTTTATGGTGTTCAAACAGCCTTGGCATTCATTATTAGTAAATCCAACAGAGCTCCATTGATTGCAGTGGAACAGCTTACAAGGTAAGCACTGTGTGATGCTATCGTGCTAAAATGAGTCAAAAACCTTGGAGAAACTTTCAGAATGTGTTTGAAAGCAAAAGTAAGAAAGTAAAATTCTATGTATATGTATTAAACTGCATCCAAACATTAATAGCTGCTGCCATGTCAAATTACGGCAAAAGTTCATGACGTAAACATGCCCCTTATTAAACTTCTGCGGTAGCCTGATTCTCGTGTCATTAGCAGTGTTTGGCAAGATCCAAACACAACAGAAGTACGTACCAACTGTCAGCAAATTACCCACGGTGCCAAGGTCACGCACAAGCAGTTCCACTCATACTCTTGCCACACATATTTGAATACATTTACATAGATTTACATTCCTCTGAAGCTGTTATACAAACAAATCTGACCCAAAGTGGCCAAAGCAGCTCCTTTTGTGCCAGCTTCATGAAGGCAGCCAAGCTCTGTCAGTTTAAATGAGCCTCACCTCGGCTCACGGTTCTTCCTCACTAGCGTGACAAACGTGTCTATCTCAGCAGCGGTGATGTGTTTCTCCAGCAGCTTCCGGTTGTTGTGGAGCAGAGCCGTTATTGTGTCTTCGGCCAACACGTCGTACCCTATCTGCTTCTGCATGAAGCGGAATTGTTTGGCGATGTATTCCTGTGAAAACGAGGGAATGGGAGATAAGTTCTGCAAAGAAAATGTCGACATGCTGTGAGGGCAGAGTGGCGCTATAATGTTCAACATACTTGGTTTTTCCTGTAATCCTGCTGGGAATGGCGCAGCACTCTGTAGCAGAGTCTGCAAATGTGTCTGAATGGCGCGTGACGCTGGTCCCCAAGCTCCTCCAGTCGCAGCATCGGGCCATCGCCACTGTCTGTGAAGGGAGCTTGAAGGAGTTTGAAGATCTGCAACAGAGGGTTTTGTTAACTGGATATTTAGCAAAAAATTACATTTTAAAACCAAAACATCAACTGCATTGGTTAGTAAAAGCCTACCTGTTTGAGGATGTTCTGTTCTCTCATGAGTTTCTGCCTTTCTCTGTTCGGCTTGTTAACCATAATCTCCAAAACATCCTGCCCACTGTTAGGAATGTCAACTACAAAGAAAACTAGGTCTTCCAGAAGCTTTGTCACAAACCTGCATAGAGCATAAAGGAGTGCAGCAATCAATATTTTTTTTTTTTACAAACTTTTGTTTGAGGGACTAAAAAAAAAAAAAAAATGTTGTTCATGTCATGGAAATGTAATCGATACGTGACATACAGTAGATTTAAATGCATACCTCCTTTCATTCTGTGTGATTGTGCCCTTTTCCAGTTTGCCAGCAATGGACGCCAACACTTTACTTGCATCATTAGCAAAGTCTAAATCACGCACTTCAGCAGGCGGCACTGGGACAATGGCAAAGGCTTCCTTATCTTCTTTCACTCCTGATGTTCCAATCTTTCAAAGTGATAAAAAATCTCATAACCATAAGAAATTGTTGAGAACATTAGCAATGTTACACAACCAATCAGCTACTCACCCGTAACATAACTGGTTTCTCCTCCTCTTTGTCGATGGGGTTGTTGGTGCTGTGAACCCATGTGTTGGTGCACAAGTGTTTAAGCCTGACATAGGAGCTCCTACAAAGAGAAACAAAGCAGAAAATGATGCAAATAACAGAGAAAATTGTCACAGGGCAAGGCGTTGTAGGGCTGTCAGGGGTCTATTTAGTATTCACCGGTAACGTGGTTCCATTCTTCCTGCCAAATAATGCCTTTTAGGATGTAAAAGTGCTTTGGATTTAACGACAATAGCTTTTTAAGCCAACTTTCTCCCCATTTTTTTTAAAAGTTGAATGTGTTTTCGGGTCATTTACACCTGGACTCAGTTTGTCTTATTGTGTGTTTGACACTCAAAGTCAGGATACTACTTCAGAGTGACTCTCCCCAAGAGCTCAACTTTAGCATGCAACATATCTCATAATCTCAAGTGTCAGAGACTATAAATCAGTATGTCTCTGAAAGCGTGCCAGAAAAAACAAAGTACAAGCATCAAAGACGTGCTTTATCACACATTGTATTGTAAAAAAATTGTACCTAATAAATGATAAATGATTTACAGCATGTTTTATTTTTCCTTATCAGACATAAGAGGTGCATGTAAACACGCAGTACAGGACAGAAGCAGCCGGCTGTCTCTGGCCGAGCGTGCAGCACCATCACAGATTATCCCGTCGTGACCCTCGTCTGTTCTCCATAAAGCACTAAATCTTTATGCGTAGTAAAGTCTGAGACAGCTACGTCCTTCACTCTCAAAGCATCCCTCCCTCCACGTGTGGGTGTGTGAGTAAGTGTGTGTGTCACTCGTCGGGCCTCCAGCACAGACAGCAGCCATATTCTTGGCAGGCATTATGTAACAGCCTACAGGAGCTAACAGGCTTACCTTTGTGTACCGGTTCTTGCAGGGAGTAATTAGTGCCCTGGCTAAAGTTTGAGGGACAGGGTTATTTCAGGTTGGAGTAGGCGGTGTGAGCAGTATGAGCCTGCACCGCGCAGACACACACCTGACGATGTGACACAATACAGGCTTTTCTACAAGCTGGAGAGGCTCTATTCTTATCTGATGTGCTTTGACAAAAATAGTTACAACACAGTAATTTTAGAAGGTAACCTTTTCTCCCACACAATACTGTCAACAGGAACAGAGGGACCAAAAAAATAAAGGTTCATCATGGATAATACGCACGCACAGGTTAGTCAGCAAATCATTATAATTACTCACAATATTGCATCTTGCTTCCTGAAAAAAAAAACAACCTAATATTCTCGCAGTAAACAAACAAAGTTTTAATGTTTTAATCAGAGCTGGAGGCTGATGGTAGTTTTTCTAGAGATGCTAGTTTGACCATCCTGTTAAAGCAACATAACCCAGGTTTGGTTGGAGAAAAGGTGTTGTATTTTGGAGTTTGCATGGTTTTCCTATGGCTATTCTACTGGATTCTCCAGCGTCCTGCTTATTTGTTACAGTAAATATGCCATATTTTCGAGTGTAAGTAACCTTGCCTATCCCAGCTGGATAAAGCAGGTATAGAGAAGACATCTATCTCATATATTTTCTGTTATGTACTAAAGTCTTTTTTAACAATTAGAAAAATAATAAATTTCTGCCAAGATACTGAGTCACATACATGTCAGTGGTAACTAATTCTTGCAAGAAAATATTAAGGGAGCAAAACTCAATATTAGCATAATAGAATTTTTCAATTGTGTGATTGTTATAAATGTCTTCTTCTTCACAGTCTTCACAGGGAGGCGATCATGGAGAATACTAGTCAAATAAGTGTCATGTTTTACAGTATAATAGTTGGTGCCATATTGGTTTGTGATACCAATCTCATTTCTGCTGTAGTAGCATTATATTCAGAGTTATCATCAATAAATGATTAAATGAGGTGACAAAATAGTGAGTTAAACTTTGAGCCTGAGTAGACAGATGGATCTGCCTTTGTGTGAAGAGTCGCATATCTATAAAGCAGTTAAGCCAAAACAAGAAAAAGAACATTTACATGGTATTTTAAAACAAAGAGATTCATTTTGATCCCACTACTTGTGCTTTATTCATTTCCTGTTTCATATCACGCAGGGGCTTTCCTCCATTTGGAAACTGTCATACAATGTGAAAGTGAGCAGAGCACACAGAAATTCAGGCTTTCGTTATTCCTCAGCTAAATAAACAAAATAGATATCCCACTGATCTGACCAATGCTGTAATTTTTAACCAAACACCGGGCAACGACTGGGCACCAGTCCCTGTAACAGCAAACGGCTGATCATGCAGACATAGCAGACCACATGTAACTAAACTGCTCCCTGTCCACAACTGCATAAACCAAACACACTCATTACCTCAGAAACTCCCTTTCTGCTGATGTTCGAAATTCCCCCGCAGACAAGTCAAAACAATACTACTGTCACTGTTTGTGTTGTTTGACATCACTGTGACATCACTGTGGGCTTTGTGATTAAAATGTGGAGTTAAGATATTTGTCACTTCCCCTGTTTTGCAGCATTCTTGTTGTCATATTCACATCGTTTCCTCTGAAAGGAGTGTGGCATCAAGTCTGTGTCCCAGATTTTTTTTACCAACACTTCATAGCGGTCCAGGCCTGGTTTATATGCCGCTTATGTGGGTTTTAACACATTCCCAAACGAATGAAATTAATTTAGGTGGCCTTATTTCAAAGAATAGCTGTGTGTATGAATACCTGGGCACCATGGAGTCCCCGCCTCTCAGGGTGGTCGGATCTAGCTCGAAGATGGAGGAGATATCCATACCGTCGGGAACAGGCACCAGAGTGTACATGATTTTCTCCTGTGGAGCTCGCAGGCGGCCTCGTAGAGCTTCATTATCTGCATCCAGCTGGAGAAATACGGTGTGCAGTGAGAGGGAGCAAACCCGGGACGACACATGGCAGTGGGGAGAGTAGAAACTTTCACCAAAGTTTCAGTAATAACAAAAGTAAAGGGGTGTTGAGGTTTTTAATTTCATATACAGGTCACAAATTAGGGTTCAGCCAATAATCATCTTCAGTGACCTGGAAAGATCTGGCTCATTGACCCCTATGCTGTGACCTACACACAACGTCGGTGTTTCAGCCTAAAACAGCAACACTGCCACCTAGGGGCGGCTTCTTTTGACATGCATCCACATAAATGAAGGCAGAGTGACACACAGTGGTGATCAGTGTCATTCAAACAAAGGCACACCAGGGACGAAAGAAACTGCACAATCCATGACAAGACAAAAGCTGATTTTTGAGATAAGTTGCTGCAACCAAATAAAGATCATAAAGCAGTACCTGGAAATTAAAGGGTGTAAAGTCCACCACCTGGAGCAGGAGGCAAAGATCCGGCAGAGATTTTAACAGAGGATCAATAACAGGGAAACCACCAGCTTGACTTTTAAATCACAGCAATGAAGCAGAGAGACTCACCGATGACCGTTGTTCTGCATTCTCCTCTTCAAAGTCTGGGTTGACCTGAGAAACACATCAAACACCTTTATCAAATCGCTCTGACCTAATATATTACTCTGTGTGTCGTGGCTCTGCCCCTATCATATTAAAAGTATTTTGCCCTGTGGAGCAGAATTCCAAGGGAACAACGGTGTGAGAATACAACATTAGTGATGCTGACACACACCTCACCCACCTCAGCAGCCAAATAGCACCCAGTGGCCAAATGTTTAAACCTGAACAGGCTGTTCCAGTAGCCTGCACCTCCTCTACAAGGGTCATGGTGGACCACCTGGGAAATGGGAAAATAAGCACAGGGAAGAATAGTAACAAGCCTGCATTATTTGTGTTAGTTTGATCAATATTAATGCATTGGATATGATATTTATGTTACTCAGAATACTGTACCTTCACAATTCAATTCAGATTGTTTTCTCAGATCTGATTTATTTGTGTGGTTATTCTCATTACAATGTAAGTGCAACTTCCATTGGACTTTAAAGGACAACATGACTTACCTGTCAGTCGCATAATGTTTTTGGTCATTTTCAATGGAATGAAGCAAATATTTTAATAACCTCACAAAAATGTGAGAAAAGTGTAGAAATTACAATCGTAAATCTAAAAGCTGCATAGCATGTGTCTTCAATAAATGACTATGATAACCATTATAAGCATTTCTGAGAAGACAACTGCACAACAATTGCAAAAAAATAATCCTTTACTTTGCTATTACTGACTGCAGTTGTTTCATTTTCGAAAGACTTTAAATGTTACTTCAATAATGTAATGACTTGTGGAATTGTCAATGTTGACACAAATATCATGATCATTGTATTACACTATTGTCTTCAATCCAATTAAAATAGCCAAAATTATTACAATAATTGCAGGTATTATATGTTAGGCATTCACTTTTAAACTGATTTAAGAGACAATGATTATCAAACATCAAGAGGTGAAATAGCCTTCATATACTGACCTCCACTTCCCAGAGTGCTTTGCTGCTGGTGGCAGAAGTAGCGGACTGCCGGCCGGTCGTTCGAAGAAAAACATATTGTTTCTTTCTGTGGTCGTCACATGTGAGAAACTTCTCCTGCTCTGCATGGAACAACCGAACTACGTCACCCTGCAATTACAGACATAAATCCAAAATACTTCACTGGACTGGTCACTCTCTTCACCGCCTTCACTCCAGACTTGGAAGCTTCCTGTTACTTCTTGTGAACAGTTTTGTCAGGGCACCCACCCCTTTAAGTATTGTCTCCTTGTTGTCGCTCCATTTCATGAACAGAACAACTTTCCAACTGGTGTTACAATTCACAGAATTAACCTGCAGAACAGAAAAAACATTCAAAAAGACAAGCGCCACTGTTAAAAATTGCTTTTGCTCCTGGTAACGTCACAGTAATATGTTTTAGTGAAGCAGTTTGTATTTTTCATGTACCTCATTGCATCCTGGGTTGTCAACTAACTGATGGCTGCTGGCATGTAGAGGCTGTCCAGCATTCACAGGGTTAAGAACGACTTTGTCTCCAATCACCACCTGCAGAAGTTAAATACATCCCTTAATCATTAAATATCCACTTAGAGACAAATACCTTTAAACATGATAAACCAAGCAAGGACTGACTTTCAAAGAGAATCCTTATACATTTAGATCTCTACATGAGCCTATACTCCAGATCAACACTAGATGGTGCTCTTTGTTAAATAAGTAGGTAAACTCGCTTGAGTACTGAGTGCAACTGATTAGGCTCAACAGAATAGTTACTTGGTTGATTATGCTCACACATGATAAAATGTAAGGGATCCTCAATATGTTGGATTGAGAGAGAATCTTAACGAAGCACCTCATTCTAATTTATTTCATCTGTCTCTTCTCCTCTGAAGCACATCATTTATCTACATGGAAGACAATCAAATACTATTACTAAGTATGCGAGTTGGCACTCATGAAAATCTTTCTGCTCAAACCTGAAATTACGTCAAGTGAATTTGTGTTTAAAACGAAACAATTCATGTTTATAGAGTCTCTTCGATACCCGTGAAGGTCACACTGGTGTTGAAATCAAAGTTCTTCAGGATAGTTTAAACAAAATTCACAAATGGATTAAAAAACTATAATTAAAAAAATATAATTTTCCAATTAAGTCAGATGCTGACTCAGATATCTCCTCCATTTCTGAATTATGCTACAATTCATTTTTCTAAACTAAGACTCCACTAAGAAAAAGTTTAGATAGTTCAGTTGTGTGCCAAGTCAGGTGTAGCCTCAAAAGATAAGAAGTTGACATAAAAAAGTCCACTTTTATTAATTTCTACACTCAGAGTTTCTTCCCCACACTGGTCTCAACTACATTGCCTGTTACATTGTCACATCATTTTTAACATATATATATATATATATATATATTTACATATTTGCCATGCAAACATGAGTTGTGTTCCATTTTTTAATGACAATTACGAAACCCACAGTAGAAGAATTTCACACTGCTGCAGATGTCTGAAGCTTGACAGGCTGTTGCTGTAATGATATTATGGAATGCAGAATTAGTGACCCTCCCCTAAGTCCAGGGTTGGCCATTAGACATTTGACAGTTTCACAGTAGGATGATGGAGAGGATTTAAATAGAAAAATACTGTAATTGCAACTTTTGGAAAAAAAGATGAATGAATTAAGAGGTGTGCGATTCCTGCTGCTTTTAGCACATTTTCACAAACTGATTCTAATAATATTGCTTTAACCCTTTAAAGGACACTAGATTCAAACACTTAGAATGTGCAAAAAGCTATATTAGGATATGAAAAATGATATAAATGTACATAAATTCCATTGTGTAACAGGTTCAGAATGGGTGAAAATCTTATATTTTCACTGTTTGTCACTTGAAATGGTTTCTGAATGGCAGAAATGTCTCAGAAGATTTCTATACATGGCTTAAGTCACAGTGAATCACAATAATGTGATAAAAAGATGATTTATTCAACACAATGTGTATTTTTTTAAAACAACATAATAGTTTGTATTCTGTTAATGTCAAGAGCTTACTGTTTGTTTGAATGAAATGTGGAAGTCATCAGATATTGTCACTCATTTACTAAAGGCTTAATAAGTGAGCTAGCTGTACGTGTGCACACCAGGAGGGACTTTCTGTGAATAACAAGTCTCTGAAAATACTGAAAAGTGCTGCTTAATGCTTGCTCGGCATCATCACCACCTCCCTGCGAGAGAAACACCTTATGAAGAGAAAAGATGTTTGTCAGTATGTCAGCAGTTCCTTGTGCTCGGTAAGCTTTGCCTTCTAAATAAAAGGCAGAAGCCTAAACTGCGGGACCATCAAGCTCTTTGATAAATTCTTCATGAAAACAACCTGCATGCGTGTTCACGTGACTTTGTTTCCAAATCCCCTGAAAAGTCTAAAAATACATTCCGAATGCCTCTTGCTGAGCATAATTAACTCCCAGCTCTACCCACACTGTCTCCCAGGGATCTCAGCTTGTAGAAAGGCTGGATGTAGAACCAGGATCCTTCGTTTCCTGCCGAGTCCAGAGTCACTCTCATGGCATTTTTCTCCAACAGAGCTGGCAGCCGCTTGTTCACGGTCAGGTATTTATTGCTTTTTAAGTGAAGTAACTGTTGGCGAAACAAGGTGAGAATTACATTATTACAAAACCACATTATCAATGGCATTAAACACATAAGAGGGAAACAGCAGTGTTTCCCTGCTTTGAGGTGGTTGATATCAGATGTCTACATATCCAAATAAACCATAAGACACTTTCCATCATCAAGAGCAGAGCTACGAAAGTATTTCAAGCTTTTTTCCTTTTTTTTTTTTTGAAGGCGTCTGACATTGTGTTTTTAACGGTGGGTGTGTTCAAATTACTGTAATGTATTGGCATTTCGTTTACACTACAACGTTCAAGTGAAAACTTATCTTTTTTGCGTTTTCATTTCAGAAAAGATTCATGTTTACCCAGCAACGTTCTGAAAATTATTTCTGTTTACAGTGAAATGGCAGAAACGCTGAAAACTAAGTAGTTGGGCCGCGAGTGGGCGCTGTTGTTTGTTTTGGTAATGAAACCATACTAACGTGCCGAGAGGAAAATAAGCTATAAAGATTAACAACGGCAATACATGGATATTCGACCAAGCTGGACTGTTATCATGGTGACTGTCAACTAAAAAAAATTTAAATAAATCTACCAAGTCTAAGAAGAATCTGGACTGGGAGTCTCGACACTTTGGAGGCAAACATTGTCGTTATTGTCCATCTACTCACACGTGTGCAGAACAACTATTTACTATGGCTGTGGTGTGCATGGAAGGCAGCAATGCTCTGCTGTCTACACGTAGTCGGAGCCCGAGTGTTTCAGGGCCATGGAAGCCATTACTGTGTCCTCCCAAAAACCAAAATTGACTCACTGAAAAGAATAGGCTCAAACCAAATAATATATGATAAACTGTTTATCTAAGAACAATAATGAGTCCTCAAGACATAACAGTCCCAAAGTTCCACTTCAGGACTAATTTTCAAAAAGCAGCATTTTCAGTGGCTCTACGCACTGTTGTGTAAACATACACCTAAAACACAACAAAAGTTTTGAGTTTTCACTTGAAAATTAGGCTTTAGATTCTATCTAGGAATATGTAGAGGGACAAAGGGTGGAAACTACTGACGAGTACCACCAGCTCCTAACAATTGCTTTCCAAAACTATGACATGTGCTTTTAGAACCAGCGAGTTATATTTCCATAGCTGGTGATCAATCAGGAAAGACACACAGTTGAAATGATGGTCGCTCATAAACCAGGACATATTTCACGATAAACATGGTGTTCCCTTGTGCATGTCACAGTGTGGGAACGTGTTTCTATTTTGGATTTAAGATGAGTTCACACCTGGGAAAACAACATTCCAACAACATTCCTATCTTAGCCTTGCAAGAAGAAAAGCTAACATAGCAGAGATAAAACTTGAGCTCTTTATATCACATTTTTGTACTGGAGCAAATACTGAAAACTATTTCTGGATTAAAAGAGAATTACAGACAGGATAACCATGTACTGTGATGAATGGTGGTAAACTGGGCCATGAACGCACCTGAATGACATTTCCATACTGGATAACGCTTCCCAGCAGCTTGCGGTTTTCCGACTCGTTTTGTTTTTTCTCAAGGTCGGCGGCATGCTGATGCACAACGGACAGAGATGGAGGCATGTTGCACAGCATTTGCAAGTATTCTGCACATCAAAGCGATGGAGCTTGGTGAAAGTGTGCTCTCCTTACGTGAAGTTTGTTGAGGAGGACGGCGTCGGTGGTGCTGTTTCCTCCGGGTTTTGCCGCCTTCCAGAACTGCTTCTGTGCCGAGTATCTGTTCATAGGACACAGTTTGAAAAGGCAGTCTGGGGAAAGAAAGCAAAAGAAAGAAAATAAGTCCAACGTTGGCTTTTAGCATCAGTGTTGGTCTCTGCTGTTGTTGTGTGAGAAAAACAAATTGATTTGAAATGAGGAAGCACGTTCTTGTTAAATTGAGTTTAGTTTTCAGCATCTGTGCTTTAGTCTGAATGAGATTTTGGGGTTAAGGTAGTACACAATACATATGTGGATGGAAAAAACAACAACAAACAAAGTATTCAAGCCAAATTTATGTTGCCTTTCACTCTGTTAAGGGAACCACATAAACAATAATGAGCTTATATACCAGAGTTTGGATGGAATCGGTTCAATAAGGAGAAAGCAGCCAAAACATTTTCCACTTCATTTTTAAAAGAGGTCAGATCAATCTGAAAACTTGCTTGATGGTAATAACTGGTGCAAAGACAGTTAATATTCTCTTCTGACTCTGAGGAGTAAATTGGGTCGACTCAAGCTCAGAGTTGTGGCCACCAGGAGAACCACCCTGGTTCTTCTGCAGAGATGGAGCAGCTCACCTCTGGCCCTCTATGGTCAGCGTCATGGTATTTTTTCACTTCAGTGGTTTGGAGGCTCACTTTAGTTTTTCTTTTTTTTTTTTTTTTTTCCGTCATCCCTGCATATTAGTTGAGATGATGCAGTCCAAAATAAGCATGCAAATGCTACAAAAAAGAGGAGTCTTACAACAGATTTTCTTCAGTGACTTTATTCCACTTTACAACATTTGTTTTTATGAAAATTATTAGAAAAAGCAACTCAGATCAAGGGGATGGGAACGAAAACTGTCACCCTGACGAACCAAGTATAAAATTGTAACAGACTCCTTAACAATGAATGAGATAAAGCTTACAGAGAAGTTGCAAAAAAACATTTTCAATGCCATAACAATGCTACATGTGACAATTTTGTCTCACTGGCAACAACAGGCTGGACTTCTTTGAAATCCAGTCATTTATCTTCTACCTGCTCAAGGTCGCAGGGCAAACTCCACAACTCCAAGTCCACACAGAAAGGCCCGGCCTGTATTTGAAATCATGACCTCCTTTAAAATCTAGTGTAATCATCTCCTGCAACGGAGAGGTTCTCATTTGTTCATACTACAAATACATAACTAAAAATCAATGATAAAGTCAACTGAAAAGTTTTAATTTAGGCTTATTCAATAAAAGCGCCCACATGTGATTATTTCCACATGAAAATTCATTTAACTTATTCAGGGAATAATAATTACAATTGATAATGTATTCAAATGTGGCTAACTGATGTTCTTTCTTGAATCAAATTATCTTGAGGCCACAGATAACACAGATTCCAGCCACATGTGGCCCCCCAGTCCTCAAGTTGTCCACGTCTGGGTTACAAGAGCACATAAAGTGACATCACTACTAACTGACGCAGTTGTTGAGGCTTAAACTAACAAACTTCAGGTCTGATTCTGTGAGAATACCACTGCATAAACTCAGGAACAACACCAGAAATCATTGTCTGTGCACACAGTTCATTGTCCAATCAACGAACGGCGGTTAAAGCTTCATCATTTAAAGAAACAGTGTTATGTTTAACATGATTCAGAAATCTCACCATCTTCTGTGGACTATGGCCCAGCTTACATGACAAGAAGTGAAAAAACATTGTTTCTGTTCCAGAGTTTTGTGTTTACACAGCAATGTTTTGACAACTAAGTAATTTCACAGGGAAACAGCAGAAACGGTGAAAACGATGTAGTTTTCCTGTAGGGTCACTAGTAGGTGCCGTTTGTTTTTGTAATGAAACTACACACACATGCACACAGAGAGCAATACACAAACATTAACAAAAGTGAGTACACAGACATTCATATGGATATATGACCAAGTTGGATTGTTATGACAGTGAGTCTCAACTATAAAACTACCACGTCCCAGGAGGTCATGGACTGGGAGTCATGACACTCTGGAGGCCGACGTTGTTGTTATTGTCTATTTGTGCATGTGCTGACGAAACATTTACAACGACCATGTTGCACAGAAGCAGTATTTTAGAAAAGTTGAGTTTCCCTTCCCGTTTCCATGGAGACCAACTATTTTCAAAAAGGTTGTTTCGCCTCGTTTCCAGGGAGACCGATATAGAGCCTTTCCAGAAAGTTGTGATTTCCCCACCTTACATGATGACGGAAATGGAGCATTTTGAAAAACTTTCACCTTGGAAGCCGTTTTAAAAATGTTGAGTTTTCAGTGTTTCTGAGCACTGTTGTCATGTTAACAGACATCCATAATGCATCCAAAGTTTTGCAATTTGACATAAAAATGTTATTAGGTAAACAAGCCCTAATGCATTCTTTAGGTAGATGACTCAACATTTGAAATTTTGTTGAGCCTGCAGGATTTGGAACCAGCCAGCTTATTGTCATTCACTTCAATAGCCTTCATTGGTGCCTTTGGAATGGACAGCAAAGTAGATTGCTTCCATTCATAAACAATCTCTTGCAGTAAAGGTTTAGCTCATTATAGCAGGACAATGGTAAAGCACACAGAGTCCATCACGTTATTATATGGCTTCACAGTAAAAGAGTCAAGGCGATGACCTGGTCAGCCTGCAGTCCAGACCTTTCACCGAGATATTATGAAAGTAAATCTCCATTTATAGAGGTCACAGAACATTGTAGTCTTGCAGCCCAAACATTTACTGGCTGTTAGTACAAAAATAAGGGCTGCGGCATGAACGAAAACATCGCTCTGTTCCACTTTTCAAAGATGATGGCAGAACTCCTCTGAGCGGCTGACCTGATTCAATGTCCTCTAACATGCCTGCTACCTGGACAAATTAGAATCTTCACATAGAAAATGGTAGAGGCGTTTACTTTGGACATATAATATGTTGTATATCTTCTACTGCGGGAAAAAAAAACAAAACTAATGCCTCATAAGAATAACAAAATATTTGCATATCGTCCCAGCATTTGTGGAATTGGGGCTGCAGGTATTGTGTTCTATACAGTAACTGGAGCAGGAGACCCAAAGAGACAACTGTGGGTAAAAAAAAAAAAAAATAGCCACTCTGGCCATCTCCGTTGGAAACACGGCCAATGAAGAGTGTCCAGGGATTAACTGTCATTGGGCACATGGTGGAGGAAGGACAGCCGGAGAAGAGGTCAAGGACCATTGAAGAAAATGGGGCACTGGGAGAACATCTGTCTTACTGGGATGAGGCTTCAGGCTTCCGAACGAAAAATAAACTCGGGGGAAATGTAAATCATATGGGCTGACAGACCTACAGCAGGTTGTACATTTACAATAAAAAGGTTGGATGAAAAAGGAACAGATGGCTGTGTACCAACATAATAAAATTTATTAGAAAGACACATTATTTTTGGTCATTCAATACTGAAATAACTGTGTTAGAAGTCTATAAAAACACCTGGTTGATTTATATCCAAACGGGCGACTTTCCAACATATGATTTGGTCTGTACATATAAAACTGAATGCAATTACAGCATGGAGTAAAATAATCAACGGCCTTGGTGTGTGCAGTATCTATAAAAAGTGCACACAAACTTGGACTTTTTTCCCCTTATTAGTGCTTAGATTAGATAAATTTTTGTAGAGTCAGTGATCCCAATTACATGACCCTGAAAAACAAATACTGGAGTAATCATGTAATTGTAATAATTGGATTGATGCATCAATATGCACTTTCGAAATGCCATAATAGGAAAAACCAGGTTTACATGTTTCATGTTCATTATTAGATTTGTACATACCGTTGTCAGACTCAAACTTTACATTATTTCAAAACAGGTGAAAAGTATAATCAGATAAATGTAATTTCCTGATAAGGAAAAAAAATAGGCAGGATGAGCTACCAATATAATTTTCTCATCATTCCTGGTACATTATGTAATGCAGCTGAATAAGGTTCTTAAATGGGCGCGTTGGTGTGTGACATTCCAGATATTCGTGGAACATCTTTTTGGCTACCAAGAAATCTTTCAAGAATTGCCTGGATTCGTGAAGTTTGCAATTTGAGCATGTCGATTAGTTGTGATGCGTATTGATGTGTTATACAGCGTGACAGCATTTGCTCCCCTGCCACAATCTCCTCTCTGTGCAACTCTATGGCATACCCAGTCGTGGACCTGGCTTGTTTTATGCCCTGGACGAACACCCGTGCCTCCACCAGACGGCCTCTAAGACGGGGTGATTGTCTTTTCCTCTCGTGCACCATGAGCTTCTTCACAAATTGTGCCCTGGGCGGCTGCCCACATTGCTCATAACCCAATTTGAAACATTTCTGACAGCTTGGTGAGAGAAAGTGAGGATGCGCTGCTGTGCGCAACACCTCTGCAACGAATCAGATCATTTAGGTCAAAATCGTGACCCGCGGTCAAGAACTGAGATTCCAGTCATTCCTCACTTGTCTTTGTTGCGAGTAAACACACCTTAAACAGGTTGTCTGTTAAAGATGCTCAAATTCAGGGGTGTCAAAGATTTTAGTTCAGAGGCAACATGCAGCCGAATTTAATCTTAAGTGGGATGGACTGATAAAATAGTGTCATAATAACCTTTTAATTAAATTTGTCTTTGTTGTGGTGCGGAGTACACGTGATGGAAATGTCTATATTTCCTCCAAAACAAATTATTACAGAACGCTCCTTTGAGCGTTATAGCCTTCATGGCAGCATCACTGATAGCCGAGTGTTGTGTTGTTGTTGTGTTCACTACTCTTAAGAAATTTGTTAAAAAAAAAAAAAAAAGTTCTCTTTGAAGTTTTGACAGTTTGCTTGGTTTTGTCAGGCCGGACTGAAGCCTCTTGCATGTTGGTTTTGGCCCACGGGCCTTATGCTTGACACTCCTGCTGTAACCAGTGAACCAGTGACCATGTCTACCTGCTGTGAGAACACAAAGCAGAAGTTACATTACTGTGCAAAGTGACGCTTAAAGGAATCCTGCACAGGAGGGGACAAAGAGAAACTAAGACAAAGTGACTGTCATGTAATAAACTTGTATGTGAGAGCACACATAAATTCATCAAACCAGTGAGATAAAGTCAGATTTATCAAAAACTGAAGCAGTGTGTTGTCACAGCCTAATGGCAGGAGAACATTGAAGCAGTTACAGCTGGTTATGGGGTTTCACCACATCTTTGAATATGATTTGAATAGCTGACACAAAGCACTGAAGTCACTTTCTTTGCATCATCAAGTCAGCAAACAGTATTTTGTTTAAATTAATAAAACACTGCTACTAATCTGCTGTACACGCGCTCCACAGAACTGTAGGTGATAGCAGCTCGCAGGGCTTTGCATGCATTAGCAAGGCTGGCAACAACACAAGTATAAAACATATCAAGAAATGATCTGTAAAATCACTGAGTCCCATGTGTAGGTAGATTACGGAGAAAGAAATGTATATGATTGTGTACTTTTCTTATCCAAGTGATCTTAAACAAAGTGAAAACATTGGGTGGCCAGCAGAGTCATGGTTAACACTAGGTATCTTGTTTTGAGACAATTAATGTGATGAGGATAAATCCATTCTTTTTGTCTTGAAATGTGTGTTAAAGGCCCTGATAACATGACAAGGTTTCAAGTGAAAAAGCACTGATTTTGTGTTTTCTCTTCAGAAAAGTTCAGAAAGAAAGAAAGATTTTGTTTTTACTCAATAGCTCATGTAATCAAGTCTGTTAATGAGGTGTAGCAAAACCCACACGCTGCATTTAATTTAAATATTCAGATGCATCAACCTGTTTAATAAGACATATTGAAATGACAGTAAATCTACACTTTGCGCATCGTCTCTAACAGGCAAACACTTGAATAGTTTCCCAGGAAGGGTAGTTAAAAGTCTGTTCCAACTGTGACGGTTGCAGTTTGAGCAACACAGAGCAGAGCCTCCCACAGAGCAGATATGAAAACCACACCACAGTACTCTGTAATGTCCCACCTTCATAGCAGGAGTGTGCAGTCATGACTCATTCACTTCAAAATGTAAAGACAAATCTCTTCTATTTTTTTGCTCTCCCACAATTTGTTCAACCCAACACTCCTCCACCTTCAATTTGCTCACTGTGTTGATAGAGTGTGGTGTGACTAGGAACTTAGTTACACTCTGAAGACGTGATATCTGCACCACCTGACTCAGATTTGTGTGTCCATCTCCACTGGTCAGGTTCAGATGAAGCTGCAGGAAGACATAGTGCACTCTACGTCCTGTTGCACAGAATTCAGAAAATTCAAGACACGTCCATGTGTAACCTCAGATAGACGACAACACTTTGACCCTGTGATCCCAGCAGATGTGTATCAGCACAAATACAGCGAACTTCTCAAAAAATTCACCGTTACAAGAATTATGACAAGTAAGTGTCATGCAGCTAGTGTTCACTTTAAAAAGAATTTATTCAAAAAGTAATTTTAGAGGGTTTTTTTTTCAATAATATCTGTTTAAAGCAACCATGTAGCTTCAGTCAACCAAAACCAAATCATAGATTTTTGGATACAAGCTCAGAGTCCACAAAGGATAAAAAAAGAGTCCAGGTCTAGTTTATGATGTCTGAAGATTTTCAAAAGCTACCAGAAAGAAAAGCAAAAGACAGAACTTTGGTGGATGTCTTTGGAGTACAGCCATCCAATTACAGATTGACCAGTGTTTCATACATTTGCACTGAACTACTGGGTGCAATCAAAAGAACTAATGAAATATAATGAAAGCTGTCACTTAGATTTTATAATGATAAAAATCTAGCTAAAATCAGAAACACTTCAGCCATTAGAAGTGAAACATTTATCCTGAACTCTGACACATACATGTGCCATGTTTTCAAAAATAGCCAGTATAGACTATAAATGGGCTTAATTTGAGATTTAAATGAACACATGAGCCTCTAAAACGGTACAAAACAGTATTTTCTATTTTCCTTTTCTTGCTTGGTTGTTTTGCACACAGCTGCAACAACTATAGATTTACATGTGGTCTTCGCACAAAGCAAAGCATATTGTGTTTCAGACACGTAGCCAGGAGCTAATTTGTGCTTACATTTAAGCCATCAGGTTGCAGTCTGTTATTAGACGGCAGGTTCTTGTGAGGGGCTTTGAGCTTAACTCTGGCTGGCATGCTGCCTAAAACAAACCATTTATTCAGAGACCTACGAACAGTGACAACACCACAACATGCTGCAGATATCGTACGACCACGCAACAGCACCGAGCCATCCTAGACTGGAGGAGTTCAGGCTAAAAATACTCGTCTACTGGTTGGGAAACTGCTCACCCAGGGTCATTAAATAAAGTCGCATCGGCCATTTTTTTCTTGGTACACTGGTCATATTTTACAATTGCATTAGACCAACATGCTATAAATAGGATTTATGTCCATATTTTACATAAATTTCTCAGGAGCAGAGCACATGGAGTCCTCAGTGGCACCGATATAAATTGTCAATGCTGGACGGCTGACAGAAAGGACTTTCATTTAGAGTCACTCTCTTTTTGGACCTTCAGCCAAACGGTGACTGGCCATGAATGACTTCATCTTTCAAACTACTGATTGAGAAAGTGCCATTTTTCCCTATTTGCTTTTGAAAAGTATTACCTTGGAAGCCATTTTCAAACTCTTTTCAGTGGCTCCCAGCACTGTTGTCACTCAAACAAAGAAACTCTGGGACGTTAATAAAAGGAGTTAGCATGTGCAGGTTTCCTCCAGTTAATCTGGTTTCCTACAGTAGTTTAAAGTGTCTGAGGTAATCTGGCCGCTCTATATTGGTCGTGTAAGAATGTGTGTGTGGCTCGCTCGTCTGCCTCTGTGTTTGCCTCAAACTCCGCTGGGATCGACCGCAACCCTACCCTGAACTGGATGAAGTGGTGGAGAAAGAAGATGGATGGATCGAAAAGACTTTGATCCACTCTCTTTGGTGCAATGTTGGTGTGAAAGGATTATAAACACACTTCTAATCACTCAGTCGGTGTGTGTGCACAATCTTTTTCCCTGGTTCTAGTCACTCAAGAATGACTTATGGGAGCATCCATTGTGATGTGGCAGGGAGATGTAAAATGGGGCCTTGCAAGATGTCTCATGCATTAAAAGTGCCAATTTAATAATGGAGGGGACACTAGAAATGGAAATCACCTTGGCAGCTACATCCCTCCACATCTATTAATTTACTTAAAACTTCCCTCTGAGGCTGCCAAAACATTCAGACTTATTTTTACCTACTGCTATAACGCAAGCAATTTGAAAATGTACTTGACAAGCGTTCGAGGTAAACTGCACGACTTTAGGTCAGTCGTCCACCTCTGTAGTGACTCATGGAAAGTGCTGAGAGTAATGAGTTACAAAAGTAACACAGTTACAGTAACTGATTACTATTTGATGTAACCCAGTGATATAAGACGTTACACTTAAAATGTTGGTAATTTTATACTAGATAGAATCTAAGTAACACACGTTTCAATTTCAACACAAATAGGTGTTTAAAAAATATTATTTTAGAAAACACAATAAGAGAAAGAAGTAACTATCTGCTCGTAAGAATGATTTCCTGCTGCTAGAATTTACTAATGGATGTGGATTCTACATTTGTGAGATGGAAAAACTCTCATTATGTTCAGTTGGTCAGAGAAAAGGCCAGGAATAGTGAAGTGTAATCTGTGTGCGACAGCGAAAAAACTCTCTCTCTCTCTTCTTTAGAAAACACTTTCCAAAAAGTTAGACAGATTCAGACTTCATGCATCAATAACTCTTCAACGAAATGTCTTCAACGTACAAGCAACACTTCTTTCCTTTGTGCGACCACCACACAGGAACCGTCTGCAAATTAAAAACGGCTGCAACAGTGAAGACAGATACTACAAAAATATCTACTAATGTCACTGTTATTCACTGCAGTCTTCACTTGTCTTCTGATGATCTGACTGCACTTGGTTTGATATGAAAAAAAGGTTTTTCACCATTTTAAATGATTTCTTATTCAGTCCAATGTACTATAGACCAATGCAACTCTATTTGGTTTGACAAAAAAATACTAGGATAAAATAATAGAAAGAAATGGATGATGAGGTAATGTGCTTTGTCATGTCATGATGTTATACAGTAGCTTACATTATAGTGGCTACAGTTCTGTTGTGTTTCATATGAATCATAATTTACCAGATTCTGATCCTTTGTCTACTTTTGTGAATTCTGATGGTCTTTATTTATTATATTGTGCCATGAGTGTCTATTTATACATGAAGTTGTTGGAAGCTTTAGGGGCCAACAGTCATCATGCTACAACACCTCCACTAAATCAGTAATCAGCTGCAATGAACTACATTTCAACTATTTGGAATGCCTAGCCATATTTCAGCTATCATTTTGGTGAAAGTCAATCAAAATTATCATAAAAGTACAATTCATACATGGTAATATTGTAATGTAACTAATTATTTTCAAATGACTGTAACTAATACGCTATAATACATTACATTTTGTAAGTAACTTGCCCAGCACTGCAAATGACAGAGCTAGAATTTGCACATAACGGCGGAAACGCTCAGCAAAACTTTAGTTTTTCTCCTCCTTCTTTTTGATGATCTTGTCCGGATGAAGCCACACTCAATGGACACCAGGTGATCATGACAACAGCCTTTTTCCAAACACATAATCTTCCAGGGTGAGCATTAGCATATCAACATGGTTTCCGAAGCACAAAAGACACTTTGTGAAATGGCCTTCGCAGCTTCCTGCTTTTAACAGTTCGACACTATTTGGTGGGATTACAAGGTCACAGCATGACCGTGTGGCTTGAAGTCCGGAGATTGTGCCAGTGAAGGAGCACAACAGAAGCAGCATGGATGAAACCAAGAGTGAGCAGTTGTAGCACCTTGTTAGCTAAATGAGGCCTCGGGTGATTTAGGTTCAATATGAAGACAAGAGAAGGTTTATATAATGACATCGCCACTCTGCACCTTCTAAAATATTGTTCAGCTAAGTTCCAAAAGAGGAGAATATATACATACATCTTCCTTCAATGCCCCAAATCACTTAACAAAATAGGCAGGAGAAACCCTCTTTGATGCCAAGACATCACAATGAAGCAAAACGCTGGCAGACACACCTACTTTCACAAAGATCCAAAAATCGAAAACAAAAAAAAAAAAATTATGGCCAGTTTCCCAAGGTGTACTCCAGAGCTTTACATTGCTTTTATTGTATGTGTACAGGGTAACCAGGCAGAGGTTTTAGTTAAGTGTTAAGTGCAGTGTATATCCGCCCCCTTGAGAGCAGCCAAACATGTTGGGACACTGTTTCTTTATGTAATAAAACCACCATTGGCTACCGTTGCAGTTACTGTCCATCTACTTGCACATGTGCAGAACTATTTACTGCAAACTCATTGCACATCCGGCAGCTGCGTTTCAGAAAAGTTGTGTTACCCCTCGTTTTCACGGAGGCGGACTCAGAGCGTTTTCCTCATTTTCACAAAGTGTTTCAAAAAGTTGTGTTCTGCATTTTCACTTGAAAACATTTAAACGGAGACCTGAGGGAGGAAGTTTCCTTCAAACACTAAAGACTTTTAGAGATGTAACATATCCAGACATGGTTTATTAGTGTGTGCAATACAATATATTATGAGATACCACAAGCAGCAGCGATCTGGACTCACACATTAACATGTCAAATTAAGCAGCAGGACATTTTGAAGCCTTACCTCTGAATTTCTTGGGGGGGTTGTTGAGGTCGCCTGTGTCCGGTTGGACCACACAGCGGTCGTCCACAAGCCTGGAGACACAGCCATTAATAGAATTATTGATCATTCAAAACAAATCACTTCACACTTAAGTAAAGCTTCCAAAGGGTTAAGTTACATATACATAGCACAATGGCAGCAAAAGTGTAGTCAATAAAAACAACATTGCACAATCAACTAAAAATATTTTGTTTGCCATTCAGTTTAATACTGTGGATTCAATTATTACAATAGCGTGTGACATGGAAGTACTTAAAAAAATTAATTCATTAATTAATTTGAATTTTTATTTAAATAATCTTAAATCAATTCATTATTTTAGGATACTTTACAGTTATTGTGAAAGAACAGGAAATTATATTTAAGAGCACTTTTAGAACTGACCTCCAGCCTCGCATTCAATAATAAAATTACATCAATCACACAAGAGTTTGTGCTATTTAACTTTCAATAAAATTAACAATGGCTGCATTCCATTTTGTTGTGCCAGCTACAGCATTCCGGTGTTTTGAGTGTCGACTCCAAATTCATACAGGCATCAAATGTGTAGCAAATGCATGCAATTCTTGCAATAACTGAGGCCCAGCTAAAATATGATTTAACACAATTTAAATATAACATTTATTGAACAGCTTCTCTTGTTTGATTATTCCTCCAGACAAATGAGAATCTATAAGATTTCCAGTGTTTTAACAGAGAATATAAGCAAAGAGATGTAAACACTTTGTGGGGAAAGCTGTGTGTTCAACCTCATGAGGGAATTTTCATTCAGGTCTAAAAGAACATTTTTCCGATACAAGTGCACAGAATTGACGTCTTTTACCATCTACAGTCCATTAGACCTGTCAGTCCGTGTTACATGTAAGCCAAGGCTGCAAGTGCAGTGACCTTGAAGCCCACAGACAGCAGGAGAAACCGTCATGTTCCTGTGATTTATATTTATATTTATAGAGCACTTCACAGTTGTAACACAGAGATATAATACTAGCAGTTTGAGAACAAACATGTTTTTGGATTGAGA
>OMNM01015254.1:20770-51728 GCA_900302745.1 Parablennius parvicornis | reverse complement strand
AGGCATCACGACAGTATTTATTTAGAGTAGGAAGAGCTTCAAACATTCTCAATGAATGTTGGTGGGAGAAAAAAAATATGGGATTCTGCTTTTAATGAGCAGAATTGTCAGTTCTGATGGATCGGCTTTACCCCCGAGGTTTCCGTGCATTTTTAAGGTGTTTCAAAAAATTTTTTTAAAAACCTGAAAAAACAGCTGCATTCACAGGTGTCGCCATCACATTTTACTGCAAATAACAAACTACCACTGCATTTAATGCTGCCCCCAAGATGAACTATCCAGAGAGCATTTCATTCTTTTTTTGTGAGTGTGGCCGGAATAATCGGTGGCCCAGTCGCTGGCCCATTAAGACTCAAACCGGGGGGGAAAAAAACAAAAACAAAAACACAGATGTCGCTTGGGGAAAGGACAGATGTTGCAGCCGCAGCGCCTCAAATCGGATGACAAGCCCTCTGCTGCATTGAAGAAATAGTGTATTCGCACAACGTGCTGCGTCGTTAACAAGCAACTGAGAGATTCAGAGAAAACTGCTGGACAACAGCTGACGAAACAAGAGTCTGTTATGATGCTGCTGCAGTGTAAAATAAACTTCACACTATTGAAAGCTGCCCTGTCATACTGAAACTCCTAATTAACAACCAAGGGAATTAACATCTAACATCTGATGCTTAGAGAACGATTACTTCAATTAATGGCACTGATGAGCGCCATTTGTTTATCTTCAATCAACAGAATCTAGCAGAGTGACCTTTGATAGCAACAAAATGATGGAGATAGAAGTCTGGAATAATATCCCCTGTGTAGGTTTGTTTCTTTACCAGCTTTGCAAAAACTTAAGTCTCGGTTTTTAAAGTTATTTTAAAGGCAGACTGCATTAATATAAGTTGTGGTTTGCGGGTCTGCAACAGTTGATTAAGCCCGACAACCTTCCTGAGTGCGAGTGCGTTTTTGAAGCAAGTACTATAAAAACATCAATTAATCAGATGTGTGTGTGAGTGTGTGTGTGTGTGTGTGTGTGTGTGTGTGTGTGTGGACCCTTAATTAAAAAACCCTTACTTCCCCTTGGACCCTGCTTGTGTGAGTATGTGTGTCAGCATTTGCATGCACTTTGTCACTCTCAGCAGTCATGTCTGAGCGAGGGAGCTCGCACAACACTAAAGTCTCACTTTTAAACAAACACCTCGTCTTTAACGAGGTGTTACTCCGCAGCAGGACACACCGTCCATCAATATCTCATTCTACATTTTGCATTAAATAAAGTAGCTCACTTGTTTTGTGACTGAAATTGATGCAACTGGTAGTGATTGATTCATAAACGCACTAACGCTCCCTCCCACCTCTGTTTTTAGGTGGCATGCTGCAGAAGTCTCCGGTGACATGATGTGTCCGTATGTTTTCTTTATTTTTCATGCACCAACCTGGCTTTTCTGAACCCCCATTCCGAATCCGAAGCTTTAATTGCTCTCTTTGCTTTTCATTTGCACTTGCTGCTTACCTCCTACACTTGTCAATTCACTCTTGCTCTGCCAAGTTCTCAGCCAGTCAAGGTGTGATATTGGAAAGTGATTCAACGGCAACAACCGGAGTGATAGCTCATTCTTCACCTACTTCATCTCTCTCTCTTTCTCTCTGTATTGAGGTTTGGGAGTATTTACTGTCGTTCTATTCAAACAACCCCAACACACAAGCTGCATCATCACATGCTGCTGTGATCCGAGATGAATGCGAACTGATGCTGACCCACACATTAGGGCTCCGTGACAGATAGCCCGTCTCCAGGGAACGTACATTACTCACCCAACTAATCAAATTTCACATCTCCAGCAAGGTCATCGCTTTCTCTTTCGGCCCCTCCTTCCTGTGTTTCCGCCTGATCACAAATTAAGATTCACACAGTCACCTGGACTGCTGCGCGACACACACTAGTAGAGTTTTAGGGATTGGCACATGTGCTAAACTCAAACGGTGATGCTAAATAAACAAGACGAGGATGAAAAGAAAGAGGCTGTGCATTTGATACAATATAAGAGGTGCAGTTTCTTCTCTAACGTCTACTATGGAACCCTCCTATCACCTTCGCACTTCGACACAGCTGATTCCCAGCTGTTTAATCCTGATTATGACACCAAAGTCCCATTTAAAGCGACCAGCTCGCAACCTGCGGTGTCTGTGCATGCGCATATGGCAGCAAAATGTCGATCCTGGCTGTAAACACATCTGTTTGATGTTTGCTGTTTGATCACTTGTTTGTGTTGACAAGTTGTTTGGCATGCGTGCAATTTGTCAAAAATGCGGTTATGTTGTGGAATTACAATCACCATGACACATCCAGACAAGATAAATGCCGTCGGTTGATTGAACTGGAAAAATAATTTGCACAGTCTTTTTGTCGAGAGACTAAATTGACGACAAAATAGTCGTTTTATTATTATGGAGAACCATTCTCATCTTAAATTAATTTTAAATGATTTCACGAGTAAATACATAAGAAAGAAATTTCACCTGTAATAATTAATAAATTGATCAAAACCTTTGCATTAATTTGTCTTCATGATGAATGATAAAAATGACCTTGATAGTAATTACAGTATATGATCATCATATTTAAATGTTGCATCAAAACATCAATATCGAAGTGAGGTTTATTTGGACCAGCATTTTTAAAATATAACTGAGGAATTACGTGTTTCATATGCTTAACACAATTTTATTAAAGTTTAAAGTTGTAAATGAAGTGTCGCCATAGTGGACTTCTGCTGGGCCGCATTGAATCTTTTTAATGAAGCAGGATTCAACAAGGGTGAGTGTGCCTGAGCTGCTGGTGAGTCAGGTCTTAAAATCATCAACTAAAAAATAAAAAACCCTTCCAATCAAAATCAGGCCTTTCATTACAGAGAAACATTAACCTGATCTTTTTTCAATTCTCAGAGTGAACACGACTCCACTCTCAGCAGGTCATGAAAATGTAACGGGATAAATGCATGATGTGAGACATCACTGAAGTGTAAAAGATAACTTAAGATGTATATATGTGTTCGCGGTGGCTGGATGTACAAGGTGACATGTTTAGAGTGAACTGACACACAAACAACAAAAAAAAAGATCTGGCAGCTGTTTCTACACAGAAAATAAAAAAAGACATGGAGCTGTAAATAGTATGCAAAAGGAAAAACAGGTCATTCATTGTTAAAGCACAGAAAACTGCTTATTAAAAATGGCAGTGACAAACAGTTTTGTGCATTTTGCACTTGTCCTTTTTATTCCTCGATAACCTAAGAGTCGTGGTGCAGTGCATAAACCTGTTAGTGCAAGATGAAAGCCTGTCTCCTATGAGTATTTGAAAATTTTATGTCCTTAAGGCCTTAATTTTGGGAAGTTACCACCAGACATTGTTGGTCTCGGCTGAGTTGTTAGGAGTCAGCATCACTCTGTGTGCTTACGCCACTGAAATAGTAAACAAGCCTGTCATGTTTCTGTTTTCCTTCCTGTCCTATTTATTTACCATCAGCGTCTACTTTTTCTGCCAAACTGGTGCTTTGTCTTTTTCAATGTCCTCCTCTTATTACATGAATCCTCACTGCTCAGTTTATTTATCTTTTTTTTCCCCCTCCTGATTTTTGCCCTTGTCTCACCATCATTTCACTTTCTGCGTCTCAACTCATGTCAGCTTTTGTTTGGGCGTTTTTATCGTCAATTAGATTTGAAGGTCCTGGAGCTTTTTATTTAATTCCCATAAAGAAGATTTTTTTTTTTTTCTAGGAACCATACACACAAAACTGTGCACGCAGTGATTCACATAAATAGCTAGCTTTTTATGCACACAAAACGCAAGCACAGATAATTACAGAACTGTTCATGTGATTAAGCACCATGCAAGCGGTTGTTACGAGGTGTGAAATGAGGAGGAGATAGACGGATAAGCCAGCTGCTTGAGACACATATTAGTGTGTCATTTGATGGGAGCGATACAGTGCATGTGGCTGAGTGTGACAAAAGCTGTTGGTTTATATGTGAGCGCGTGTCGTCAGAGTGTGTCTAAACCACTTAATACTTGGACAGATAACTCGGAGATGAGATGGATTTTGTCTCTTCACTGTGTAAGAAGCGAGTGAATTATCTTGGATCAGCGTTCATGCGCGGCTCTACCTCTACAAAAAAATAGGGTCCAGAATAGAAAGACGATGCTATAACTAGTCATAGTGACGAAATAATGTCTGTTTTCAAACTAAGCACTGTTCACTCACTGTGAAAATATTGAGAATAAACTATGTAATATAAAATAGCAGAGCCAAAAAAACCCAAAAACAAAATGTGGCTAAATAATGTAAACCTTTATCACCTGGTCAGGTGATAAAGCTCTGATATAATTTAAAGAGGTTATGCATTGTCCAGTTGAAATGATTTATGCGAGCAACACGCAGGGGCCTACTGTGGTAAACGGTGCTTTCTAAAGAATAAACCATGGGAAAAAGCTAATTGCAATGCTTTTTGCTACGAGGTTGGTCTGTTTAATATTCCACACAATGAAGCTTATTCGCATGCACCGGTATCTCTTATTCATTGGAGCAGAGGAAGAGACAAACAAACAAAAGCGTGTGATTCATGAAATAAAGTCTAGACCACCTATTTATCTGCACTCACGAATGGGTTGGTGGTTTACGTTTGGGCGTTTTAGGTTGGGAGTAAACCGAGCTGTTTTCAAAGCGGGGATTAAATGCTGCTTCTTTTAAGTAATAAACAGAATTGATTGACATAAACGGCTCTAAAGAACACTGACGCGAGGGGCTTCTAAAGCTTACATCGATGGTATGAAAAACAAGATAGAGAGAGTCCAACAGAAAGAAAAAAAAAAAATCATGTAACCAATTTACTGAACTGTTAACAAGAGGCTGTGAGATCTGAAAACAAGAGATCCACGTGAGAGAACTATCAGAGAACGTTGCTCGTACAGGTGAACCGAGGTCATAATGTTGTCAAGGGTGGAAGAACATGACAGGGAGAACACAAACATAAAGAAAAGTGAGACAGAGCAGAGGACTTGTTTACAGATAGAGACAGCAGGAATATGATGAAGGAGTCAGACATGACAGCGTGAGCTCTGGGGAAACGGGAGTGCTTAGTCAGACGAGTGTTACCCAACACATGTGGGCAAACACATCAGTGAGGGCAGAGAGATTGTGGTAACAAAATACTCAACGTGTGTCTGCTGTTTGGAAGAAGAATCCTCTCATGCAGAAGGACATCGAAATACGCTGGGATGTTTTTTTAGAAAAATCTAAAACATGTCATATTTTCATTGCTACATATGTTTCCTCTGCCGTATTACCATATCGGGTTATTAGGTCATAACCAGCTAGCCGTGCGCTATGCAAATGTGAAACGGCGAACTAGTGGCAGCTGCTGGTGAGCAGAGACCGCAGCTTGTTTTGCGTATGTGAGGTCAACAGGGGGAGAAAGACCCTCTGCACCCGGGCTCGCATTATAACACAAAGATTATTTCAGCGATTATATATGTGTCGTTTCATAAAACGTGACTTTGCTCCATTATTTGTTGTTTGTTTGTCATTAGTTTGCTTTGACGCGAGGAAAAGCAACCCATCACTGTCGCTCTTTGAGCGTACAGTTTGTTTACGGATATGCAACAACCCGGCTCTATTTGCACGCCATGCTCTTTTGTTTGAATTGATAAAAGAAAGATGGGATACTAAAGCTTAGGATTCTAAACAGTAAGAAGCCATGTAAATAAAGAGAGCAAAGATGGAGCTTAACCTGCCGGAAAGACATAAAAATGTCGAAGTAGATCATTCGAGAAACAATAATAGCAGATTGTGTGAAAAGTAGATTGTGTGACGTCACCAACAAGATGACTATACTAACACAGCCCTGCAACCAGTTTTCATTATTTCAATAGTTTCAATGTGAAAACTATAAATTACAACAACATTAGGTCGCTCCGGCCTTGATCACTCTTACAGGTGAAGTGTAAAGCTGGACTGTCCTGATGCCAAGCTGCCTGAAGCGAATCAACCGATGTCACAGAAGTACCTTGGAAGAAGAAATCTATTCAACGTCTGTCTCACAAGTATCCCATCAGTCCAATACCTGAAAGTCTCCACCAAACTGGACTGGACATCAAGCCTGGTGGTGCTTTGAAGATTCAGATGATAACATACAGAGATTTCTCTCTCTCTCTTTCTCTCTTTTTTTTTTTAAAGGCAGGTTCTCAAGTGGTCTCTTTTTTGGCGTCTCTTTCTATTGTGGAGCTCGTATTAATCTATCTTTATCTTCAGAGGGCACACAGGTCCTCTCTCTCTCTCTCTCTCTCTCTCTCTCTCTCTCTCAGGAAAGGCACATGGACAGATCCAGCTGAGCTGAGTGTTTCCGAGCTCTTTCGATATTCAGTCACTAGTTGGAGCTTGTGGTTGGAGTCAACTGCTGAATCAATGTCTTACTCTTTTGCTCTTACTTTGAAAGGCTAAAAAGATGTGCCGCCCTTCACTCTTTAAATGTCAAGTGTCATTTACAGCCCAGGATGCATAGATTCAACATGCAGAGGGGTTATTGGGGTAATTGAGGTGGGCAGGCAGTCCTGGGAGGCAGTGCATTTACTTTGTGACCTTTGTGTTATTGAGGACAAATTAAATTTTCTGCGAGTGGATTACTCACATCTTTTTGCAGGAGAGTCGGCACAATGGTCATTCTAATGCACGGACGCGTGTACATCCTTTTAACATTGTCGCTGATTTCAGGCAGCATGTACACACAAGCAGCAGCCTCAGGTGTACCGGCCTCAACGGACCACCCTACCTAGCTTGTCATTTTATGTTACACTCTCTCCATCTTGATTGCCCTTTTGCCATTTTCCCCTCCCTCCCCTATCCTATCTATCTTCACCCCGCCGCTTCATGTCCTGTCGCTTCCCCCGTCCGTCACTTTCTCCTGCGCGCTGTCTCTTGGCTGCTGAATGTGTGACATTTCCTCTGATTAACACACATGGCTCAGTTACGTGCACACACGCGGCCATAAATGCATGCACGCGTACGCTGGAAGACCTGCGCTGCACGCGCACGGAGACGACGGGGCCTGAAATGCCAAACACAATTGTACACAACGGAGGAGAAGAGCGGGCTGACGAGTATCAAGCGAGTAGCTCAAACTTTGGTTGCCGTGTTTTGGTTTTGACATTTATTTAAAGGTTGCAGTATACTTCATGAAACGACGACGGCTGTAGAGGAGCCACCAAACTTAAGGATAATCTTAAAAGCGTTGCGCAGCCAATCTGAGAGCTGCGATAACCGCATCGCTCCTCGATAGAGGAGAGGAAAATAAGACCTGCAGAGTGTCATATCTCTTTGAACAGGCTGGTGTCTTAATAGGGCTTGGGTATTTATTCAGCCAACAAACAACTCTCCATTTGTTTTTCTTCCCCCCTTGTGATCATCTTCGGTCTATAAAAACACATTATCAAGGGCAATGAAATACACAGTATCTGGATGACTTCATTTAGGCCAGCAGTGTATAATAATTTATACCCGTGACATCTGTTAAATGCAATTAATTAGTGTCCAGGACAGAAAACGCGCGGTGGATTGATTACTCACAAGACAATGCACAGTGTCCACATCGCGATCACAGCAGTTAATAAGACACTGTGGAGACTTGTTGTAAACAAGCAGGCGTTACATTGACATTTGTTTTGTGCATCTTTGTGGTTTTAACAACAGCTACAAATACATATCTGTCCTCGGAGATCACGAGTAAAGCCGATTGTCTGGAGCTCGGATGAACCCAGTCTTTTTGTCTTTACAGCTGCACTTTTTATGCTGTCAGAACAACTTAGCACAACTTTGCACATCAGCATATTTGCACCACGCTGATGCAAATTCATATAAATTATTTTTATTAATTCATCAGGCAATCGAGATTGTCACAAACCAAAATTCCGGTGCTTTTTACATCAGATTTCTACTCAGACTTATTCAAACTTAAGCTGTCAACCGGGTGCAGTTAGGCTGAGAGGTTCGACGATGTGAGCTCTAAATCTATTTTATCATGTCTGATGTGATGCGTTTCTTCACACCGACAATGGCTTATTTCATTGCACCATTATAAAACTTTGAAAGAAAAGGATGGAGCCCAGACAAAGCGTCTACTTCCAGAAATAGTGTGTAACTCAGATAATATTTCGAAATTGAGGAGGAATGCGGCTCACGGATCCCTTACAAACAGAATACATGAGCAAAGTTTTGCAGTCTACAACAACTTAAACCAAAAAAAAAAAAGTGGAAATCATCAGGGTTGTCTTAACTGCTGAAAGAAGAACCGTACACGTGGCAGAAAACACAGTGTTCTTACTTTAATGCTAATAATCGACTGCTTTACCTCTGGAGGATTTTGCCTACGTAGTCAGTCTGTTACGGTTTTACATTGAAGATTTGTAAGAAAATAAAAAGAAACAGCATCCACATTTGAAAACTTCAAAAAAATATTTTGAAAGGTGGCTTCAATCAGGGTTTAAATTACAAACTTGTTATCCACTGTTCTTCACATCAATGCCGGGTTTCATGCTGGAGTCCATGAGCACAAAGATAGTGTGTCTGTCTAAACAAAAGGAAGCGCACTTTTCTTTCTAAATGTGAACTGCACTCAGCTTCACAGAGAGGCCAGAGAGTGTGGCCAACATCACGTTCACATGTTGTTTGTTATTGTCGATAAATGTTTTCACAAAATGTGAGGTACTTTACCTTTGTTTCCATAAACCTTTTTTTTTTTTTTTTTAAACTCATTTCGTAAAGTGACTCACAACAACAACCTTTTGATTTTTCATCTCTGTATTACACTTCACTGAAAATTAACAATCGTATGAGGCTTGTTACCAAGCTACTGCGGCTTCACATTTCTTTGGTTTTGAGCGTGTGTTGGTGTGCTTTGAAAATCCAGTTGACCGGCATTGCACAAAAGAACGAGGCCTTTTCACCTTGACGTTTCACTACCTTTACATTACGTTGAAATTAAATGCTTTATTGTTCACAAAAATTATGTTTTGTCATTGTTACTCGGACTTAATCCATAGCTACGACCTTGGCTGTCCAATGCAGTGTTTTCTCACTGCAGCTTGATTAAAATCTTCAACCGTTCACCTTAATGAGCTGTGAAAGGAAAAAAAAAAAGAAAAAGAACTGAAGCTCATGTTGTGAACTCCATGCATGTGTATTTCTTCTCCTCATTCAGACAATTAATTGTTTGTTTTTTTTTATCTGCAGGGTGAAAATTAAGGATTCAAATATGCTGCAAGATGTGAAGAAAGAGAAATATTAGGGGCGAAATCTGTGGGAAAACTCTTAATTCACCGCTTCTTTCACATCTAATTCAACAATTAACTGGCTCCGTGAAATGTCAGCCATCTGTTAAAGATAATTTGCTAATTAAATGCAGCATCTAAAGCACACACAAAATGTAGTAATACTAGAATTTGGTTGATAAGCAGAAGCTTTAACAAAGCTTCTGCACAACAGATGTTATTCATTTCGAAACCCTCATCATTTCCCTTTTAATTGAGCAGATTCCAGTATATGTGTTATGAAAAAGTTGCCAAATCCTTATCTGTTAATGCCTAACAGCTTTCCTGTAATGTTGAGTCTCATCGACTGGGTCGGTTAAGTCTGAGGAAACTACTGAGGAAGACCTACAGTATTGGTAATTTGACCTTTTATTAGCCTCAGTAGTGAGTAGAAGAAACTACACACACTACGACCAAGTGTTGTGGTTGAGGTAAAGACATCTGTCCATTGATTTGGTATTTGAGAAAATCCTGCATCCCAAAAGTACATGTTCCTTACAAATCTGGCACCATTTGAAAAGTAAATAACCAAGCTCTCCAACGACAACAAACAGAAGAAAAACAAAAACAAATCGTCTACCAGCACAAATGCACTTCCTTTGTACGAGTAGTTTAAAATCAGTGGGTTCAGAGTGTGAGATGACATGATTAGATTTATGTTCCAGGTACGCGAACAACCTTTGGAACTAAATAGTAAATTACCTAAATACATTTATTTTCTCTGTCGACAGGGGCTTTTGTCGACACCTTTATTCAATGCCGGTAACCGCTTGTTCCTGCTGATAATGGTCACAATCTCCCTCAAAATATAGCACATCACATTTTGACAGCAATTCATCCTGAGGCAGTTTGAGACAGTGTTTGCGAGTGTGTTTTCACTGTGAAAACCCAGGAATAAAGAGTATTATAGAGCGTCTGATAAAGGAGACGGGTCACACAGAGGTGTAAGGACAAGTGTCCAAGAGGGCTAGAGCGCCACTTCACAGTGATGCGTGTGCTCCGCGGTGCAGACACTTTCTCTTTCAAATCTGACAGCATCACACCAGCAATCCAGCTGGGCTTCAATAGCTTCAGATAGGCTCTTATTGAACCATTGACAGCAGAGAAATACAGAAAACACCTACAGATTTACATGTCTGCAGTCCAAAAATTGCCCCTCAGGTCAAAGTTTCATGGAATATGACTACTGTTGTACCATTTTCAGCCTTGGACATATTAGATTTATGAATGGCTCCCAAGGTGGAACATTATGAAAACGCTCCGTGGAAACAGGGGAAACACCCTCAACAATCCAACATGGTGGTCTGTCCATATTTCCGTGTACTCGCCGTTATTCACGATTATAGCACATCGTTCTCAGCGTGCATGTGTGTGGTTTTCTTACAAAAACATGAAAACTACCTCATTTGCATAATTTCTGCTTTGTCCATGTAAACAGATTTAGCTTTCAAAACTTTCATAGGTGAACACTAAACTTTTCTGAAACGAAATGCGTTTTCACTTCAAGGAAACTCGTGTAGACAGAGTCTAAAAAAAAGCCCTCCAAAGACTGGACATTCTGTAAATGTGTGGTATTTCCTTTGTGAGGCGATGGAGCTCACCACTACACCACCACACACACTCTTAATTAGCACGGGAACAACTTAAACCAAGTAAACCCTTTACGTGCGACTCTACCTTGAAAGTAGCACTCTCACATTTTTCCGTTGACACAGCACAATATGCGCACGCACTTTTGTTTCCGGTACGCCGTCAAGCCGACGAGTCTGAACGTCCTACCTTGACCCCTCGCACTCTGAACTCGGCCAGGGCTCGGCTCATCTTGGAGGCCGCCGTTGGAAGGTCCTTTCCACTGGCGATGACTTTCACCAGCAGCGAGTCATAGTGCGGAGAAATGATGGCGCCCTGGAAGGCGGAGGCGCTGTCCAGACGAATCCCCATGCCCTCACCACTTCTGAAGACCTGGAAAGAACAACAAAGATGGAACGCGATGAATGAAATTCACCCTTTTTTGCACACATGGGAGGGGAACTGGATTAAAAACACCTTTGAATGGTGAAACAGCCAAATTCATCAAAACAATATGATGGAAATGCTGAAAATCATGATAACGTCCGCGAATGAAATCACTACGTCTTGGTAAGAATTTAAAAACATGAAGTCAAACAAAAACATGAAGTCTAACAAAAACAGAAAGTACAGGATGTCTCAGAAGTATAGTCAAAAGCATAGTGAGAAAATGTAGCCTGAGGGAAAACATTTGTTGCCAAAGTAGTTATTTGATTTACATTATTCCTGTTATTAATGTTTTTGGTACTACTTAGCATTCGGAATAGGGGGTCTGAAAAGTGTGGAGAGTAATTGTTCATTAACTTCAAGTGAACATAAATTGCACGCAAACTGGGGAAAAATAAAACAAAAAAATACACTCTTCCTGTGAAATATTCATTAAACTGGACTCTGCTGCAGTCGGAGAAGAAAAGTATGCATTTTAGCTTTTAGATGTAATGACTTCATTTGAGTGTGTTATTTTTATCCTTCGAGGTCAACCCAGTGAACGCATGTGTGATACGCACATGACTTTTCTTTCAGGCAGGAAAAACATACATTTGAGTCATTCTTCCTCAATAAATCAACCGTATTTATAAAGCAATGATGACACAAGTGCTCGCAATCAAATGTTGGAACTGATTGAAAAAATAAAAGAACCTTGATGGTTCGGAGCGCCGAGCGCAAACAAAACTCTTGACCTCTGTCACATCTTTCCATCCATTTCCCTAATTTCATTTGCAAGAATGGAATAAAAAATGGACATAAATGAGCATTAATAATCCGAGCACAATTCGCCTCTTCTCCTGAAGCACCAAATAAAACAATATGAATGTTTAAGTGGAACAGTGCAGCAATCTTCACCCCTCGCTTGTTCTTCTAAGCAAGTTGATTGTAATGTGGGTAAAAGCGTTGAATCTTTTATGAGTCGGCGCTGTAAGCAAAAAAATTAACCTGCATAAGGAAGACAATAGCAGCCTAATGTGCGAGAGGGGCAAGTCGGGGGAGAAGGAGAGGGTGAGAAAACAAGCATGTGACGAGCGAGAAATAGAGAAAGGCTGAACTGCTCCAAACCGCTTGGCAAGAGAGCAGAGAGGGAGGAGAGGAGATGTGAAGAGGAGAGCGAGGAGAGTCCGACACTACAACATATGGAGCCCCTCGAGGGCCGGGACGGAAAGACGAGTCAAAATTGTAATTAGAACAATGTTGTGCCACACTGATGATACACTGGTGATATTGTTCGGACAATTTAGATGTGCTGTACTGCACAGAATGGCCGCTAAAAATATAAGTATTTCAACATTCATTTGTTCTTTTTTATGCATCTTAATCATAATGCTTCCAAATCTGCCTAATTACAAGTATTGATCCGAATAAAAGGAGGTCCTGAGTATTATGTCCTGAACATTCTGCACCTCAAATCTTCTTATTCTTAAAGACATACATTTCATTTATGAATGTAAAAGATGATATGAACATGAGAATTACACACAGATGTTAGTGACAGTGCAAATTCACAGAACTAGGATAATATTCAGTCTGGATATCTTGAACAATTAAAATTTCTAATCAGATTAATCACAATTAATTAATCAATCAGAATTAATTGACTCCGATATTAATCACGTTTCATTTAGGATGAGCAAATGACCTCAAGAAAGAGGGAAATATATATTTACTTAACGTGTTTATTAAGCACCTGTAACAGCTCACATTAACAAAAAACTTCCACTTCGGGGAAAAGAAAACTCCTTCCAGCCGAGCGTGTGTACTTTATGTCGGTCAGTTGTTTGAGAGGGCCAACTTGCAATACATCTATTCTTCACTTTGGCTCTGATCCTTTGAAGAATAGCTCATTCACAGAAAACATCTTTACCAGTTTAGATCTTTTCCAGCAGTAAGAAAGTGAGCGCCGACATGGATGTGTAAATAAATGAGACTGCTGCTCGTGCTCAGCGCCTCCCCACCTGAGCAAGAGGCCGATTCAAGGCTCAAAGCCCCAATTTGCAGGTTGTGATTTTCATAAAGCCCAGCGCTCCCCTTTTGATTTGAAAAGCTTGGGGCTGGTCATCACCACTTCAAGTGTTCCTGGAGTAGATCTGAAAACTTCCACCCTGGCACTTTCTGATGTGCCCGCAAATAACTCTGCATAGAATAAAATTGTCATCAATCGCAGGGCAGGCTTCACATTTGAAGAACATGATATCAACAGAACAGACCTTGAATTCTAAAGAGGTCTCTCTGATGTCGCAGCTGATGATTTGGCCACTGAAAGACGTCCAAGGACCGAATCATTTCACTGTGAATAGTGTAGAATGTATTGTATGTTGGTAAAGATATTTGAAACAGACATGAAGAGTTCCTGAATGCAACCTCGATTTCTGCAGGACGGCTTTTATCACTAGTTCTCAAACAATAGGAGTTGGTGTGTAGAATATCTTCAGGAGTTTTCCTCAAGCATATCAGTTGGGACATTGTTGCTTCTGCAGTTTTTTCCACAAACAGTCACAATAAATCTTGGGACACTAAGAGGTTGTATTTAGCAAAAAAAGTTCACTAAAAGAATCAGAGTTTTCATTTCCATAAAGAAATAACATCTAATAGAGCTTTTGATGCGTGATATTTTGCTGACTAAGGCTTATTGTTGTTGCCAATGGGGTTCTCGGGTCTTAAGGCAATTGCCAAGTCTCCTCTGTGCAAATACCCCGGGGGAAAAAATCCACGCTTTGTTTGCTTCTCCTCTCTTCTCGTTAAAACGCTCTTTACTGGGAACAGGCAATATTTTTAAAAACAGTTTCCCTTCACCCTCAGCACCGCAGGTCAAGCATCCACATAAAGCAATGTCGTTGTTAGTGCAGGCTGTAGCATTAAAGTGACTGACTAGCCGGCTGACAGCTGCACAGGGTTAGTTTGCACGCTGTTATTTAATTTCAAACTGCTTCATCCCCCGAGGGGGGGAAGTAGAGCACTAAACATTGTTTACACGGAAACTGATGCTACTCTTTCACTTATTTAGTCCCCAGACTTCACAGGAGTCGACTCTGCATCCCGGCTTCTTTTCTTTTCGGCAGCACATTGTTGCATAATCATCTGGCTTTTTCCGAGGACTTGAAAGTGATAAGAAGAAGAGGACGTAGGATCAGTGATCAGCTCAAAGGCAATTTTGTTCCCTGGCATCCCCGCTTTGTTGTTGGCTTGTAATTCCTGTACAGTTCCCGAGACTGGGGGACGACCCACCAGCCTCCTACAGAGACGCACGTCTGGGAACGCTCCATGCCAAGTCAATGTGTTGACTGACTGGACGCCAGCATACACTGGCGAAACATTCCGTTCAAACCCATCCCTGTGGTGCTCCGTTTTTGAAAAGATGATTATGTGCGAGATGTTCAACTGAATGTAACATGACAATTGTCAAATATTTCATGGGCTGTGTAAGAGATGCATGAATTCACCTGCAATGAAAAAAAAAAAAAGAAAAAAGCTATTTAAAGAAGGCTGCTTTTTATTCCCATGGCCATATGGTTACTGTCAATGTAAATTCTGATTTCTATTTGACATTTTAGGCAGGTGTGAGCGCATGATGACAGTTCAAGCTGTTTAATGAGGAGTCTTGAGGAAAAAAAAAAAACCTGCTTATTAAATGTACATCCAAATGTGAGATGACAGTGACTTCCACAAATAAAACCTCACTCCTGATATAAATGACTGGTGATTGAGACATTTTCAAATGAGTTGCTCCAAATGGGTGAATACAGACGCTTGGACTTGGGGTAAGTGGTGGATTTCATAAAGTGTGTTATGAGCGAGTAATCTGATCAAAGATCATTTAGAAAGTACTGCTTTAAAAGCAAAACATTTTAGAGGTGGAGACCCTAATGTCTGATGTATAAATTCACTTTTGTGTGTGTCTGTGTTTCTACGCTGTAATCGTGACCTGTCCAGGGATTTACCCCGATTTCTCCCAATGTCCAGCATCTGAAAACACAATTTGCGTGAAGTGGATTGTTAGATGAATCGATGCAGCACCGGTTAGTCTCACAAAGCATTTGCATATTATGTAAATGCTACTAGCTGAGGCTGCAGAGCTGTCAGACAACAATCCCACTCCCCATGGCAGGGCTCAAGTAGACTACAGTTTTAAAATAGCGTGGTGGGACGTTGAGAGATTTAATCTTGGGCAAACATAGTGGTTTGTTAGTAATTTAATTTGGAAAAATTATAATAAGGTAACATGTAAGTCATGTTGAAAAAAAAATGGCATATAATTACTCCACTCCAGTCACTTTATTTTTTTTTTTTTTTTTTTTTTGCAGGTAAAAGTTTCAGAAGGTTGATGAAGCCTGAATATGTTATATGTGAGAACATTCTACTGTTTTTGGATGAAGCTTTCTTTTTTTCTCTTTGGCACGTTTAATATTCAGTTAAAATCTGTGAGAGAAATTAGTTACCAGAAACATCTTTACTTCCTTTCAAACAACCAAACAAAAGTAAAAAAAAACCCACACAAAAAAAAAACACTCCTTTCTGTTCCTTTGTGTGCTTTTTGCTGATAAACACTGGCCTGAGGCATTATGTTGTTAACTTGTCTATCTATCTTTATATCCAACCACGATACATCCCAAAAGCCTTGGAGGAATTTCTTTAAAATGAGAAGATGTGATCACACCACTTCCACAGATAAGATGATTGGATCATGGGAAAGGAAGATTACAGGTCAAATCCACTGCGACATCACTTGTCCTTTTTAAGAACACCTCAGCTATGAGTAGCAGATCCATTCGTTTAAATTCTGTACCGCTGATGATGGGCGGAGGTTGGATGCCCCCTGGGCAGGCTGCTCCACTCACATCCACCAGCAATATAAGGTCCCCACTTAACTTCAAACACGTGTTTGAACTTCGGGAGGAAAACTGAAAAAAAAAAGAAAAAAAAAACAACCCAATAGGACTAATTTAGTGGTCCAATTCATCCAAACCCACAGGCTTCTTCTATTTTTGTCAAAGCAATTTGACAAAATTGAATTTGTGACATCTCTAAACGGCACAGAGTACGTTCACATCGAGGCGGACAGCAGTGAGAGGCAACCTTCAGAGGAACCACGGGAATTTTAAAATGCAACTTAATCTCTCGCAGAAGGATTGTGTTCAACGCCTTCAGCCTTCTGCCACCTGAAGAAAATACCTACACGGTCCCAGAGAACCGCGTCCACACGCTAAAAACAACACTGTGAATACATTTGCATGAAAACACATGTTTTAAGATGCACAGGACCGCAATAAAGCAGGCAGCGATAAAACATGTGCACACGCAAATATCCACACGGAAGAAATTGCGATCGCTTAAATAGGGGGCAATATTGTTTTTGAATCAATTTTGCGGCCTGTGTCGGGAGACTAATCAAACACGCAGCATGACAGATGCTTGCCGTTACACTTTACTGAACAAACATATATATGGGGCATGTAGTCGGGCTGAAAACCACAAACCTAGCAGGGCAGAGCCTCGGCTCCAGGAACCACTCAGATGGAAGCCGTTTTGCAGCGAAACACAAATAAAAATCCAACGCACATAATTTATGGCCAGGGGGGATTCTCAAAGTGTGATAAACACAATCTGAAATGTCCTAGATCACTGGAACCAATTCTCACCCAGCACATTGTTTGAGGAAATCTCCAACAATTAGCCCTAATAAACAACACATTTTTGTTCGCTTTGTGCTCATTAAGGCGGCGTCGTGGATTTCCATATCTACATCTTGCCGTTATGTGCTAATGAGGAGTAGTGGACTTTTCATGCAGCGCTTTTGTGAATATATGAATATACAGTATGTGAATAGCGTGCTCGCTGTAGCTCGGGGCGTATCGATGGAAGAAGAATGGGGGCGCAAGAACTTCCCGCAGAGACGAGACGGCACCTTTATCACATTTAATCAATGGGGACTCAAACCCAAAGCACTGCTTCTGAAAATCTCAGAGCCACAAAGAGATGGAGAGAGAAAAGAAAGAGTGTACAGGCAGCAGTGAATGAAAAGCCAAGTGCCACGTTAATAATTGAAGTCAAGGTGTCAGCTTCTTTCAGCCCAGGGCGCTGTATAACAAGAACAGCACACTTTCTTTCCTCACATTTTTGCCGTGTCATTGTCTCACGCTGTCTGCTTTCTCCAGTGTCACAGACAGAAATGATTTAGGCCCTGTAACGCCCACACACAAACACACACACAGGTTACAATATATAAGCAGTGTGCTTGCGTGCGTACCTGGATGTACAAATTATGTTTATAATCTCTGAGTATGTGCATTTACAGCTTATCTTTCAATCTACTTACATAAATCTATCAACATATGTTGATTAATAAGTCAACGGCTCGTGAGATACACACACGTCTGTGTGTATATAGGTTACGTGTATAAGGGGGATGTTTAGCTTTCTTTTTTATAAATATGTAAGAAAATGAGCAAAATAGCAACAACAAACTGTTTTAATCTCGATTATAGACACGGTACATACAGAAGGCGTACTACACTCGGTACACAAGCTCACGTTATTGCTTCCAGTTCCGTACAAGCTGTCCTATCCAAACATTTCCAAGATGCAGAATTCTACTCCAGGTGGATTTTCACCACAGATGTCATTACTTGCGGGACATTGCACTTTCATTAAAAGTCAGTCTCCCCCCTGCTTCACCTTGAGCCACACTGCCCGCTCCAATTTCAGAGTGCTTGAAGTATAGCACTCAAGCTCTACTCCACTCCCTCTGCAGCATAGGTCAACAGTGTATTTCTCTTATAGCTTATGAAATAGTACTGCTCTGCCATGGGTACATTACAAATCCTCATCGCCCGGCTTGCCTTTGCGGTCTTTAGAAGAAAGTAAATGAAAATACAACCGTGCGACAATGGTTCCTGGATGTATTTCAGGGCTCCTCTAACAGAATGTGTGGTGGACAGTGAGCATAATCAAAACTGAAACAAATAATCCAACAGGATGAACATGGGACCTGCACTGTTTCACTAAACCAGCTCAATATGGGATCATGCAAGTGTAATAAATCAAAAAATAAAGATACAGAGTCCAGGAGGAATTTTTCTTGAAGTTATCAAACACACTGGTTTGGTGTCTTGGTACCATTCATCAAACATGTGAATACTTAGGTGTTTGTCCATGATGATAAAGTACGTCATTACTGTGCTTTTACAAACTCGACCGACATCCAGAAGCATAAAACAGCAGAGATTTGATTTTCTGTATCACCACTACTCGTATCATACAGTTTCTTCAAATATTTTGAGAAGACAAATGTTTTCAGATTGTCAGAGTTCTTGCAAATAAATTGCAGGAAAAAAATAAACTTTTCCAGGAAATTATTTGATCATTTAAAAATGCAATCTTACATCTATTGCCTGCACACTTTAACAGTATTAGCTTTTGCAAACTCGAGACTGCTAACTTACTGTAGCCTTCACATAGCCTGAACAGATCCTTCAATTTGAGGTTTAACAAGAGATTTAATTCTGGAAACATCCGTTCAAAAAAATGGATTCAGCCTTGTCAAATTTGTACTTCACCGATCACTGTGTGTTCAGATGATAAATGACTCGCTGAATTACCAAACTGCTGCACGCTGAAGACAAAGTGTAGTTTCATATTTCCGCTTGCCCACTTTTTTTGAGGCAGCAAAGAACATTAAGAAACCGAGAGGTAAAATATGGGTCTTAGTTGGTCCCAACCACTGGATGAGTGAGACTCTTGTTACTGTCGGTTGGGGGATGTAATCGTAATGGCCCAAATCAAATCCTCAGGCTCCTTAAGTGTACCCTGGATCAGATTTCACAGTTAGCTTGCTTTTGTAATAACAGTGAAAACTCTCGACACTATTCGAGCCATTAACCATTAACTTCATTCCTCTCTTCATCCAGTCCACTACGAGACCCCACTATAGACACTCATTTATCTCTCCCTTCCTCCTCGCAAACCACTCGCCTTCTCACTGACTTTCACCTTCCTCATCGACTTCCCTGCTGCTACTTAGATATATTTTTTATTTCTTTTTTTTTCCAAATCTCTTTTGTCAGGTTTAGCATGTCTATAGTGCTGGAAGAGCAGGGCACGTGAACTTGAAGCTAATGTATGGAGAGGAAATGGCGAAACAACAGAAAAAGGCTGTCAGCTCAGTGTACGAGGCAGAAAGACTGAAAGTGACAGCGATATCTGAGCTCCGACTGATAGTGCACCAATTAGAGAGGGAAAGGAGCAGATGGAGAGGAAGAGGCACACAGAGGTAAAGAGAGTAATAAAGGGAAAGAGACAGAATAACACACAGAGTTGAGCGGAGAAGAGAATATAAGTGCCATGTTAATGTTTGAAGTCGGCCTGTGTGGATGAATGGAGGCAGGGAAAGGGGTTACAGGCGAGACGAGAGGTGAAGGAAGAGAAGTGAGATCAAGAACAGAAGTGACAACGGGAAAAAGGAAAGTTTGCTTGCAGATAATCACTTTCGGCAAGCTAAAACTAACGCCTGAAAAGCATACTGTTATATTTACGGGCCAGTCATTATGGGCTAGATAAATCATGAAATAAGAAAAGAAACCCACAGGAACCGTGACAGTTTCTGCTTTTCCAATGCACAGCTATAAAAATAAAAATAAAAACTCATTTTCGTTCATTTGACACAGAAACTGTCACAAACTTCACAACTTGGTCACTGGTTTGAGTTCGTCTGTGCATCTGAAGCATCTTTTCTGCTTTTTTTTTTTTTCATGGCTAAATGTGTAAATGGGTTGGCTCCCAAGGAAATATCAGAGACGGTTTATGTGCAGCCGTGGAAAAAAAAATCTGCCCATCTCCAGATCTTAATTACTTATGTCCCTCCAAAGCGAGTGTCAGGCGGTCTCTGATGACTGGGATGCATGTCTGCATCGTGTAACTGCAACATGCTAGATTGAAATCTGCTGTGGGTGTGCTGTCACATTCCCCCAGAGCCAGTTTGTTTATCATAGATTCCAACTAGGATATGCGTTCCAGCTGAGATTAAAAGAGGTGCGGGCAAATCGTGGTCATACATGAGCGGATGGGTGGCTTTCACTGTGTTTTTATTTTCAACCTGTAAAGCACATTGTGCTGCATTTGTTTGTAAGAAAAGTGCAACATAAATACAGTTTGATGTGATGAAGAAAAGAAAAGAACTTTATTTACATACTAGCACCTTTCACAGACATGAGTCACAAGGTGCAGACATGTCTTAATATTGAAAACAAGAGGAAAGGGAACATTTTAATGTTAATGTTACAGGGAGTATTTAGAATTAAAAGTCACAAGAGTTATGAAAACATTTCATTTGAAGTGACTGTTGAAGCCAGGTGTGGGTGTAAGGTTTTTTTGTTTTTTTTTACCAAATCTCAACATGCTGAGCTCATAGGGAATCAAACATTTAGTGAAGCACTTCGAGAACAATCCTATTTTGGCTTCAAAGTGATCAATAAAATCCTAAACTCCTTTCTGAAATGCACAGGTAGAAAGTGCAGTGAAGCTAAAATCGGGGCGATGTGAACTCCCTCGATGAAATTGGAAAGTAGTCAGCGGTCACACTTTTTGGATTAGTTGGCGTCTGGATAAATTGGATTTGGTCAAGCATGAATATAATGAGCTACAAAATCTGACGGGGATGAGATGAACGTGTGAATGAAGATTCCCAGGTTCTTTCAGTGAGAGAAAAGTGCAGAACTTGGGACACAGTTTGAACCGATACCCTTGATTTTAAAAGTGCTTTGATATCAGATGGCGCGATGACAATACGAGTGTCAAACGCAAGTGTGAAGAAGTAAATGATTCTGTAGGCTGTGACGGTGCGAGGATAATACGGCGATGTGTTTGTGTGCAGCACAGGGAGCAGATAAGCAGAGCCACGAAAGATAATGAGTAACAGGCATCACGCGGTCTCTCATCGTGGCTTTATACGCTCACACAAACACTCCAAACATACACATCTGCTTGGAACTGCTTTGAAACTGTCGGAAAAAAAATTTACTCTATAATGGATATCTGTGAAAAAAGAAGTGTAGAGTAGTATATATGAACACATGCCTGTCATTACTGTGTTGTGACAGCTTTTTTTCTGCTCAACAATTCCACAAGTGATAAAATGTAAAATTCTATTGAGGATATGTTACTGAAACCACCTAACACAGTACGACATGGACATCAGCATATCTAATGTTAAAGTATATTTGCTTTGATGCTGTGAATGCAGCCGAATACATACAAAACAATGTGGATCAACAACTATTGAGGGTTAAACAGAACAAAACAGAGATTTTATCCAAATCCAGTTAATTTCTCTGTGCAAATGCATGTGATTTATGCATCGCTGCTTAAACATCCCTCCTGCATTTTTTTTTTTTTTTCTCAAAATGTGACCGTGCTTGTGAAACGTTTCCAGTTTCTGCGGACTCTTCATTTACCGTAGCGCCACTCGACACATGCTTGTCTGGCAATCCACAACTGTGGTACAAACACCTAAATCCAGAACACAGCCACTCCACTGTTGCTCTGTTTCAATTTTCCTGCTACCCTTTCAATTTCACCTTCATTTCCTGTCTCTGTACAGCCTGCAGTTTTGTTTTTTTTTCCCTTTCTTCTCACGAAGCCATCATCTTACCACACTCTCCCTCCTTTTCCCACTCCATCTGACTCCAAGGCATCCCTAGATTTAGTCGTTCTTCCTTACTTCATTTACAGTTGGCTCCTTTGGCTTCAAGTGGTTTTTTTTGGGGGGGTTTTTTTGCATCTTGTCTTTTGCGCGGCTCTCATCATATTTTATAACACTTCAGACCACGAGCACAGCAATTCCAGTCAAATGAGCAAAATATGTTCGGCCCCTTCGTAATAAAGTCATATTTATACCCAAACTAACTGCCTTGACACACACACACATGCACACACATTAACGCACACAGAACCTCCTTCCAGTATCTCATGGCATTTCATCAAAAGCCTCATTTTTTGATAGCCGACTAAATTGGCTTCTCCTTTCAATCCTCTTTGTGTGTGTCTGTGTGTGTGTGTTCCAGACGGAGGTATAATGACCCTAATAAGCAATAGAGGATCTCAGCAGCTTCCCAGTCTCCCCTCCTTTTCATTTTCTCCCTTTTTTTTCTCACCCTCTGAATTTTCTATCAATTATCACCCATTCTGCCTCGCCTCCACTCCTCCTCAGAACACTCTGTAATTTTCCTCTGTTCATATTCTCCTCGGCTCCCCTCTCATTTCCACCCTCTCCCTTTACTCGCCTTTTATTTTCCCTCAGCTCCCGTCTTTTTCTGGCTCGTCTCTGTTCCTCCTCTCACTCTTCACCTGCCATCTTCATTTTCGTGAATCCTCTTTACCCACTTTAAATATCTCCTTTCTTTTCCCTAGTTTCTTCCCTCCTCGAGTCACATATTCTCTTATTACACATTACCTCCTAATCTCCTCTTTATATATCTACTCCACGACCTTCTCCTTCCTCCCATCATTACTTAGAAAAAGAAAAAAAAAATAGTACAGCTGTTAAGTGCCCAGCTGCTGAAAAAGCTCAGCCAAAATAAATGTTCGTGTTTTCTTTCGTGTCATACCAAAACGTACACACACACACAAAAGTGTGCAGATGCTTGCTGCATGTCTGAATCACATAGTCCAACCACAAACACAAACACACAGTCACTTTTATCTCTCATGTAGTATTAAACATCAACGCAACCATTAGAGTCAGTAGCAAGCAGATGTCTGTGATGGCACTACAAGCTGTTTGGGGCTTTGGAGGTGGGCTGGATGGACACACACACACACATACACACTCATACTCATACTCACATATATATTTGATGCACAAGCTGCCCGGTTATGCACGGACCTCCAGCTGTAAAGGCATCCAGAGGAGAAAGATACATACGACTCTGAACCGACAACATGTCTGGATACGGATGAGCGGGCACAAACAAATCCTCCTCACAGGACAGTGCTCGACACACACTGTCCCACATGTCTGAGCCCATATGGCTCGCCGCAAGACTCAGGGATGTCTCCAGTGTTTGAACAGTCAAAAGGAGAGTCAAGGCAGAACTAAAAATCAAACATGACAAGTTCCAATCCCGGAAGAGTCTCATCAAATTTGCATCGGCTTGGGGGAAACTGTTGCATTTTGGGTCTGGATGTTTAAAAACGGTTCTCCTGATGAGTATCCTCGTCTAGCATGGGATACAACGAAGTTCCTACTACTCTCATATGTTTAAGTCATGCATCAACGGGCCCATAGGTCTAATACCAGGAGCGTAAAGTCATTTTTTAAATTAAGTAATTAATCACAATTCTGAGTGTGATTAATAAAGATTAAGTGCACAATTTGGGGACTTGTAATTAACACACAAAATCACTCATCTAGTGTGCAGAAATTGAGTTTATTATGAATCCTTCGACCTAAACGGACAGTGACCGACCTCTCTGTCACCACATCGCTTTGCCCTCAGGTGATTCCTGATGACCATTAATTTCAAATAATAGTGAAATTGAGGATTGTCTTTTCACTTTTACTTTTCCATCACTACCTTGAGCGTGCAGCAGCAGCATGAGCCACAGGAGGTGCAAATTTAATTAACACACAAAAAACATTATGTAAATGTTAACTTTTTTTCATTATTATGATGTTAAATGGAAAATATTAATGCAATTGTCCATGTACAGCTTTAGTCTGTATGAGAGATTTTTATATAATGTGATTCAGATGAATCCTACTTGGATCCAGAAATATCATATTAATACGTGTACAATGAAAATCTATTAAAAAAAATATACAAAACTTAGGAATATTAGAAGCTGATGCTGATGCATGTCTGCTAATTTCATTAATTTTAGTGTTTTACATCAGAGATATACTAGAAAACAGAAGTGATGCAGCAGCAGAAAGTCACCTTAAAAACTCTCAACACTTCTATTTCTGAAGCTGTAGGATTCATCAAGTTCAACAAGATTTTTTTCAAAATAACTTAAAAAAAAAAAACTTTGAAAGGAACATGATGATGGTTAAAGCAAGTAAACCAGTGTCTTTATCTTAATTATCACAATCCTGAAGGGGATGTAAACCTGTCAGATCTGATTAATAAATTGTATAAATCCATCCAGTTGGCAGATTTCCATGACTATGTCAAAATACTCACTGAATGTTTAAGACCAAGAGACTAAAGTAATATTCATATTAAAAAAATAGTTGAACTGTAATTTAGACTTGCATTAAATTACAAGTATCTGAATTATTCGTACTTGTCTCTAAGTACTACCTGTAACCACTAAACCACTTCATTACCTGAAACTGTGTTCTCCTGTGTTTCCTCCAAACGTCTGCTTCACAGCCACACGTCAGATGCAGATTTCCCTGAATATTTCTAACAGGATGTCTGAATTTTTACTGCTGGTGCAATGTTAAAGGAAAACATTTTTTTTTTTTTTTGCAAAACTATTTTTTCCCCCTCCCCTGCACATGGCACTTCCTTCCCTGCGGCAGAAGCCTTCAGCCCTCCTGGCTCACCCAAAAGTTCAAACCATCTTTCAACTTTCATCAGTGCTGCCAAGTCACTCCCTATCTTCCACACTGTGTCGACGCCAAACGCTTCTCCAGGCTATGCCTATCCCCACCCTTAATCGAAAAGTGCCTGCTCTTTAATTCCGCCAGCTTCTCCTGACTTCTTTGAACTGCCTGTTGCTTCTCTGTCTTGTATATCGCGACAAATTTATCGCCCTGCTCAAGTTCACAGTGTCTAAAATGCTTTATTCCATTAGTTATGCAGAATATCTTAGATTTCCCACATTTATACTTGGACAATATCCCCCCCAAAAAAAAAAATGTTCCAGGGTCTTCTCCGCTTTTCAAGCAAATGAATAACTTTCATGCAAGTCTGATTATGCTGAATAATCTTTAGAAATTGAAGCACCACCTGCAAATGTCAATAGAAAATGGGTCCGTTCAGGGACCACAAGATGGAACTGCTTGAATTATTGTAAACAGATTGTTTTTCATACTGCAAAACCAAAAAAAAAAAGTGTAATGAAATTATTCTAAAACAAAGTTACTTGCAGCGCTGCGAAATATAGTGAACTACAAGCCTCAAGGTCAAGAGAATAATTGGGTTTTTAAGGCCCTTCTGCTTATTGCAACCCTGATTACTGCATGCCTGACCCAGGCAGCCAACTTTCACAACACTGTTAAATCATCCACTTTAGCAATTAATTACTAGAAGAAAAAAAAAAAAGGTTTAAAGGCTGCAAAATGGTGGGCATTCACAATGTATACCGGCAAACATTTTGATCAAGTACAATCTGAGAAGATTAAAGTGAAAAGTGTTTAATAAAAGATACATTACCCTTCAAGTAATACACCGATTGTACGAGTTGCAGAATGCATATTATGAAACCGCACTAAGCATCAATACTGTAGAATAGCTTTTGAACAGACACTAATCGCTTGATCACTCCTGACAGTGGATTTTATTTATTTATTAAGGGAAAAGCCAACAGCTGGAGACAGAGGCAGCATGTCAGTTTCTTTCAAAGTGTGCTTGATTGCAAATCAACCTCAAACTTAACCACTTTGAAATTACACACTGGCATCGGAGAGCATCCGGTGGCACGCTGAATTTTACAGCCCTCTTTCAGGAACTGAAGACTGAGGAATAATTTCTTTCCAGAAATGTGATTTCAAAAGCAGAAAGACCCAGAGGTCACGATACATTTTAAGATACGGGAGACAATATTCACTATCAAAGATGCAATCGGCGCCATCAAAAAATGGCGTCTGGTTTGGAGATTGGAAACGGCTGCAGGGGCAGCGACTGAATCCTGAAGTGATACAAACACGCTGCACATTAATCATTTAATCACAAGGTATTTTGGGAAATGTGCAGTGATTCTACCTGAGCTTCCTCTCTTGTGGTCCCTGTCTCTCTCTCGCTCTCTCTTCCTCACAGTATAAAAACAGGAAAATTACCACCGACATAGTTCCGGTGAAATGTGGTCAGTGCACATGCACCACGATCTTGTTGTCATTAACTCGAGGAAGCAGAAGTGATGCAGGTGTGAATCAATTACAGAGACAATGGTCGGGGAGGAAGCGGAGAGGAATGACGATGTATTGTTTACATTCACACTTCTGCACAGGGAAGGACGCAGTCCGTGTCGGAATAAATCACACAATCATGCAGGGATGAACCCCGCCGTCGTCGTCCAATGCATTTATTCCTTCTTTATTTCTCTACCCGGACTAAAATATCAAACGCAGCTTCAGATTCTTTGTAAGTAGGTCGCTTCACATTTATTGATCTCTCCCTCATAGCATATCTTCCTTTATTCATCTTCATTCAATCTCCATTTCTGTGCCAGCTGACTCTACCTCCTTCGTTTATTTTTAATGAGTCTTCTTATTACAAATGAGATTCATAACTTCACAATTGTTCCTTTTTTTTTTTTCTTGGTTGTACTTTACATGCAGCCATAATTATGTATTGAATTTTAGAACAAACTGAGGGGATTTAAAGCCTGCAGCAGATGTGGGACCTGTGTTCCCATTCTGTGTGAAACCCCAATATGAAAGCATAACATTGTGTTGGGAAAAAGAAACTCAAACTAATTACATCTTGATAACTGCTATATTACACAGAACTCTTATTTTGATTTCTATTGCCCAGCCCAGCTCTTGATGATGTTTCCTGGCCACCTTGACACTTTGTCAACATTTTGAAAATTATGTTTGGAACTCCAAGAGAGTGTCGCAAATACAGGGATATCCTTAGGGACAGACGACCAAGTTGTATTGCTATTAAAAGTGACTCTCAGCTAATAAAACTACCAAGTCTCTGGAGCATATATACCGGGAGTCCTGACACTCGGGGGGCAAACGCTGTTATTGTCCATGTGCAGATTAACTGTTCACTACAGCCGTGGTGCGCATGCACAGGAGCAGCATTTTCCCCATGTTTCCAAGGAGATGGGAGTCGGAGTGTTTTTGAAAACTCCCACCTTGGGAGCCGTTTGAAATAAGTTGGGTTTTCAATGGCTCCAAGCAACGTTCAATGCAACAAAAGTTTCGCATTCTCACTTCAAAATGTTGTGTAAAAAGAGCCTTGGACTGTTTTATTTAGTCAAAATCACAAGATAATACTGTATATCATGGCAATATTGGCTCAAATATTTGTATGACACTTTTGGTAAATTTTGCTATTGGCTAAATCACATTTAAAATGGCAACATTTACAACATTATTGGCTCCATCAGGTTGGTTGCTTCAATGTTCTGGGCTAATTTGGCCACCAAGTGGAGAACGTTCATTTCAAGGTTCAATTTCGAGCGATATGTTTGTTTTTTTTTTTGTTAAATTCATTTATTGAACATATCTCGCCCTCACTGAGTTGCTCTAACAAGAGTTCCTAGTCTGCAACGCAGTATTCAATGTGAACAATGAGCACCAATATACAAAAGGCCATTCCGTGTGGGATTTTCCTGAACAGAACTTAATTGATGAGCTGCTTGACGAAAAGGCTCTGATAGACTTAGCTGAAAATGCAATTTAACAAGCTGTCACAGACTGCAGAACGTATACAGCAGTATATTCACCAACAGCGGGAAATCGCCATTCTCTAACAGACTCTCCATAGTTAAGATTTAAATGCAAATAGGCTCGACAGAAAAAACCCAATCAAAAGACAACATAAGCTGCAGTTGCATTAAATGATACCGCTAATAATAAAGAATGGAAATGATAATTTATAGTGACAGAACACAGAGAGAGAGATGCTAGATTGTTGCCTGAAACAAACACCGGGGAAGAATGGAGGTTATATCTGTTTCTAAGATGGTGGAATATGAATGAGGTGAATGTGTGCCAGCTGGTTTGATAATGTTCCAAAGTGAGTCGACACACATTAAAAATCATCCATTCATCCATCAAAAAGCAATCTATCACATTGGGGAGGCAATAAACAGCACAAAATAATCAAGTCTGTCATTTGTTATGCTGCCTGAAAAAAGGCATTTTGCATATTTCATTGTGATGTATTCCGCGAGGTATATGCTTGGTCCTGACTCACCAAACAAGATAATTGTACAAAAGTAAAAAAAAAAAAAAAGAACAAAAAAAACTGTTGATATATGTGGAAATCATCCCTCTTCTACACTGGTTTGTCTTCTACACTGGTTTGGGTTGTTTGAGGCAATTCCAGTTGAACCCCTACACCGCTACACGCAGGATGTTTAGGGTTTTTAGTGGAACCGACGACGGAGTTTGAATCCACCGCCTCCACTCCAAGCTTCGACTCCATTCTCATTCAACACGTAAAAGAGTTCAGCTGTTTTATTGTCGAGCTAAACTGAACTGACAAAAGGATCGCGGGTCTCAAAGGCATTAAAAATACATGACAGACAGACAGAAACAGAGCAAAGTTAAGGGGGGAAAAGAGAGGTGCATGGGGGAATTGACAAAGAAAACCCGAGGACGAGTGCAATGTAGCTTTAGTCAAACAAACAGCGGGAGCAAAAGCGGCAACAAAAATTGAATAGAGGTGGAGCAAGAGGGTAAAAAAGAATAATATGACAAAAAAACATAAACATTAATGCAAATTTAAAGTGAGGAAATAGAATGGCTCAAGAGTGAAAAATGAGAATAAAAGTAAAGATCAAAGCAAAAGGTGGGTAAAGACGCTAAATACTAAATAGGAATTAGACAGAAGCTACATGACAAGGGCAGGGTTGTTGCCGCTCTGCACAAATTTATCTGATTTCGGGGCGGGAAATGTGTTTACGAGCCATTTTAACTTTTTGCCATTCTGTTCAATAACCCAGTGCACCCAGTGGAATGGAGCAATGGGGAAATATAACAGCTAAGAAAATATAAAACGTGCCGCTATGCTGCCTGAGCGGTGGGAATTATCTGGGGGTTTGAACCGAAACATCCTTCTCTGGATCTATTCTTGAAAACACTACTTTTTAAAAGCGCACCGTAGATAGTATGTTATGGAAGCCGCAAAGGAACGTGGGGGTGAGGCAGGCAGGAAGGCAGACGCTGACAGCTGACAAAGAAAAACACAACACTGACAGGATCACGCTCCGTTTCAGTTTACACGCGTTAACCAGGGAACCGAACAGACCTGTGCAGCTCGTGCCGAGCATGCTTGCGACTTTCGAGTTTACGCCCCATCGACAAACCCGTTATGGCGGATGGAAGACGGATCCAGTACACGAGGAACCGCGCCCCTAGCTAAACACCCTCCTCTCTTCGGATCTCTCGTTGAAATTCCATTTACATTAACAATTTTTCTCTGCCTTAAAGAACAGGTTTCTACGGTTTCATCTTTCAGGCAGACAGAAATCAGTGACCTTTTCTTTCGATTGGGTGGCTTTTCCGAGTGATGCAGACTCACACCACCCACTGAATTTCCTTTAATCTCATCATTTGTTCGCTCTTCAATATGTTGTGTTTTCTTTTTTTTGTCTTCCCTACATAACTGGTTGTAGGAGTGAGCACATGAATTAATTGCATCTTTGTGATATATAAAACATTAACCAGGTCCTGGTTGTTTATTTACAATGACACGTACTGAAACAGATTATCGGCTGTAAACATGTTTTTTTGATGAATAAAAGTAGAATTCACTTGGAGCTTCAGCGACAACCTTGAGACTCAAAAGACGACTTACGTACTGTTTCTTTAAGCACCTGGACCTGTTTGATGGTCACTAAGTATACAAAGACCTCATTTTCTAGAATGTAGATATGTAAAAAAAAAAAAAAAACAAGAGATGGATCACCAGTATAAAAGAGTACAAGTCAAACCTGACATTCACAATTTGTCGCCCTTCTCTGGGAAGATCTGGTGATTTACATAAATACAAAGATCAAATACTTCTATATTTGCACGATCCTTCTGGTCTTAAAACATATTTCGAATGTAACAATTGAGGTGATCTAGTCTTTTAAGCACCTTCAGTATTTCGCCCCCATCTCTTATTCACCATTCTCTTTATCTGGCATTTGTGCCCGTCTTCTCAGGTACTGCTTTATCCCTTTAAATCCTCTCATCTATCTCCTCTTCCTTAGCATGTCTCTCATTCACTACTCTTTGATGAGCTATAGCCACCTCTCTGTCATTTACCTCAGTTTCACCTCCACCCTGCCACTTTTTCAGCTTCAACCTCTCGTCTGTGTCTCTGCTTTCTTTCATTTACACACACACAGCAAGTATTTTCACATATTTACTCCTCAAAGGGGCAGCACGTAGTATAAATAGCACACGTTCGGCTGCCCTTTTTGCATCATTTCAAAGTTGGCATCATGAAATCCCTCTTCTGCAACACAACAAAGGCATTTCCATCTGTGCCGTCTTTAAAAAGACACGAAAGCAACGGGATGCCTACTAGAAAATGGAATTACATTACATGTGCCCTTACGTAAATGTGCACATCAGCATTTGCATGCCTACGCCCTCTCCAAAATTAATTTTCAATCAGTCTAATTTCACTTGTGAACTCCTCTGCATGCTTCACCTTTTCTTACACA
>OMNM01015251.1:45334-62051 GCA_900302745.1 Parablennius parvicornis | reverse complement strand
AGTTGTACATTGCAAGTGCTGGAATAAGACTGGAGGAAGAGATCCTGCTTCCTTTAGACCAGGGAGTTTCCACATGCTCATGGAGGGAAACTGTGGAAGGAGATTGCCACTTGTCAAATATGGTAAATACTGCCTTTCAGCTTCATCTTATCGAGAATATGTTCGCTGTTTTGGTAGGCTAAATTTTACTAAATGATGTTCCTAGACTTTTAAATCTTACATGACATAACTGGATGAAAAGTAGTGTTCTTTATGCTGCAACCTTCTTTTGCTTGATGCATCTAATGCTCACGCAAAGTGGACATTTGTGACCTTGCTTGTTCAGGGAAGAGGCTGATGTCTGCCGGTGATAACTGCGACGAAGTCATGTAGGTGTGATAGAATAAAATAAGTGGGACGGCTTTGCTCAGTTGTTTAAAATGTCACAAATGGCATAACTGATTGTCGTCAAGCCTCTTTTATTCACCTGTCAACAGACACTGCATCATCTCTGCTTGATCGATTTATTTTCATTTGTCGCCAATGAAATATTTCACTTCAGAATGACAGTTCTTGTCATTGACTCGCATAAGAATTTATGGTTTGTCAATCCACAATGGTGTAATAGTTCGTACTCTTACATTATAGAAAGGAATTGAATAGAATACAAAAAATTCTTTATTAATCTAGAATTCCCAGAATTTTTTTACAGTTGTTTCGCCTAGAATAGAATATAAAAAAAATTGAGTGGAATGTTAAACATCAAATACATAAGAATGAAAAGGAATATTTGAGTAATATTAATATGTACAAGCCTGAACAGTAACTAATATATGCATAGAAGAATGGCTTGACAGTAAAAACACAGCAAAAACTAAAATTACAATGAAGAGCTACAGTCTGATGGCCACAGGAAGGATCTCCTATGGTGCTCTGTATTGAACTTTGATGGAATGAGTCTTTTGCTGAAGATGCTCCTGCAGTTGACCGGGCATCATAGAGTGGGTGATATTACAGTGAGAAGAGTCTGGGTTGGGCATAGGGAGGGGGCTTTCTGTGTGGAGTTAACATTGTTTCCTATGTGCAGGTGATATTCTTTCTTTTGACAATCCGCAACCACAAGTTTGTGTTTAATTGTTGAGAGTGCGAGACTCTGTTTCTGTGTATTTCCAGTCCAGATTATAGCCAGCTTTCACCAATAGTTAGCTGCAATTGGCTCCATCACCCCTCACTACTGTGCAGTATAGGAGATGGATGTATGGTGTGATCCTAAATTAATTTTAGAAATAGCAGGTCTTGAACTTCTGCCCAAGTTCTTGCCATGTTTTAGTGTGGATACACTCAAGCCCTTTAAATTGGCACAGCAATCAACAAAGCACACCCCTCTCTAAAAGGTCATGTGGGGATTTTGATGACGGGATTAGAAGAGGAATGCATCAGAGGAGGGAGCGAGAGAGGGATGTGGAAGCATTGAATGAGAATGGATGACTGAGGGATTTCGTTATAATGTCATCTAGGCGATGGAGCACAAAAGGTGATGGTCTGTCCAGAGAATGCAGTCGGACTGAGCACTGGCCAGTCAACTGGCATAGGCTTCAACCTTTAAAGTTGTGTCGGGGTGCAATGTCACTGACTTTCAGGTGGTAGAGTCCATAAAAAACTGACAAAGGTACTGGGAGAACGTGTAGCTTCCTTAAATTGTTCAGCTGATTTGAACCAGCAATTACAGCACTAAATATTGCACACCATTTGCACAATAGACATTTAACCCCAATGTTGCACATTTTCCCACCTCTAAGAGGGATAATCCATCAGAAAAATATAAGTTTATTTAAGGGTTAACCATCTTCCTTTTTTTGTTTCCACAGTTAGCTCTATTCCTGCTCCCTAAATCCAAATTAGCATCTAAAGTGGAGAGCCACGCTCGCTACCGCTCTGTAGTTAAAGTGGTACAAGTTGCCACCTCTGCCCTCATGTTTTCATTTTCCACATCAAGAAAGACGATGATGAATGAGCGAACAAAAACCTGTTTTTCTGGGTACCTGTGTGTCTTCTCAGAGATGAATGCGAGTCATTGTACTGGGACACTCGTGTTGACTGCTGTTGAAGTGAACACATCCGCCCATGAGCTGTCTCTTTAGTTTCTCGTGATGCCTTGTGACACTTGCTCGGCCTCGTTTGTTGCAGATTTTCTATTGTGTACAGAGAAGGTAAGAAAAAAAAAAACCTCAACATGAAAATAGAGATATAGTCTTACTTTCCAAGGTGAAGTCTATCCTATGTTATGAGAAAGCTGCTATAAAGCCCGGCTATGTCGATTATATGTATTAAAAAAAAAAAAAAAAAGAGTGCACCAATCAGTGGGCTTTGTGTGGCCTGGCAGCAGGTGTAGTGCCTGACGATCTGGCGGCTTTTGAGGCTACATCTCCTTAAATCTCCATGAGTGACACAGCAGGCTCCTGATGGGGGCTGCCATTATTCTTAACAAGTGTAATTTTCTTTAATCGCCCTGGCTCTACTCTGCGTGTCAGCCTGTCTGTCAGCAGCTAGAATGCAGGCTGCACAATATAACATAACCTATTCTGCTTTGCGAAATCATGTTGCATTGTGCTTTCAATTTGAAAGTGGCTTTGTAACAATCGAGACTGGTGACGGGGAAAAGCGTCTTGTGCACATACGGAACTGAAATGTTTACATTGTAGGAGAATGCAACGTCTATCTCATGAAGTTTGAATTTCTAGTGTATTTTTGGTAACGCAGACCTGAGCTTTCCTTGTGATGACAAACATACTGCTTGTTGGACGAGTGTTGCATAAATGTTTTCAGGATGTCCTGAGTTTGGGTCCGATGTTCTGGAACAATGGCCTGACTCACTCATACATGCACCCACCCGCTCTCTTTGTATCCTTCTCATGATCAGACAGAGCAATTTTAATTTTGTTTTTTCTATTTTCTCCGCAAGCATATTTACTGTATGTGTTTTGTCATGGCAGGTTCGCAATATTTTTTTCTTTATCTGTTTCTGCAGGTGGTGTTCACAACAATTCACATTTCTATGTAAAAGTACAGTTTGAATATTTAAATGAAGTAAATCTGAATTAGGTTTTTTTTTTTGTCCTACTCTTGCTCCAATTTGCCTAATCATATCAGCTGTTGTTTCTTGTAATATTAGTCGACTCACAGGCTGCAGCATTTTGCAGTTAATCTGCTAATATCAAAGTATACGTTTTCTTTTTTCTTTAGCACATTCAAGCTTCATTTTCTAGGCACGTTTGCATCCAATGGGCTTTGTTAATGACTTTATAACTCGTCATATTCGTGTGTATAAACTAATGTCGGTGTCTCAGTTTCACATTCATCATAGCTGTCAGAGTCAGTGTGGTGCACCGAGCGAGCCACTGCTGAAAAGGCAGAATCACAGGGCTGTACAGTTTGACTGAAGAGAGTGAAATCGCTGGTGTGGAATGTCATATCGGTGTGAGCGTGCTGAAGCAGGTTTTTACAGGGCTAATCAGTGGTCAGCCTGCGGCTGTCACATCTGGACCTTCAAGTACAAAAAACAACAACAAAAAAATGGTTAACTGATAAAGGGAGCGTCTTTGGTTGCAAGGCTTCTCCTTGCGTGCTCGCCAAAGAAAGCATGAGAGCGATACAGTCAAGTTCATCTGAGCTAAACTGTTAACCTTTGGAGAGGACGCCTCATTTGTCAGATGCAGCCTGGTGTGGAGCGGTTTAACTTAATTACCCCTTTCCAGGGGGAGGTAGAAGGTCTCATTTGCAATTTCCTCCATCTTTATATTTGACTGTCTCCGCTTTAGCTTCCTTCCTCTCCTGCGCAATTCAGCTGTGACATTGTGCCTTTATACCATTTTTCCTGAAGCTTAGCCATGACCTCAAGTAAATGTTTTAATTGGCCCTCTGAAAACAGGACGGCGACTTTCAAATTACGAAATATTGCAAACTTCTTTTTAATTTGCTCAGTGATTTCAGGAGCAGTGGTTTTGCCACCACAGTCTTATCCACAAATCTGACACATCTTCTTATTTCCAATTCTCCAATGTTGCTACTTATCCTGAATTTAGTTCAGCACAGCAAAGGTCCATTATTTCTCCAACACTTGAGACAACTACTTTGGATCCTTATAGAAACCTTAAATGTTCAGTGCTTATATTCAAAAGACTAGTGTTTTTGTCTGTTGTGTTAGTGTGTCCAACAACATGCAGCTTCACTGCATCTTTGTGAAAGCATTGTTATTTATTGCATTTTAACATATTTTTAAATACAGTCAATATTTCAACACACTTTCATATCCTTGATTTTTAGATTTAATTTGCATTTGAGTGAATTTAAAGATTTGTTGGGTCAATTTCCAACTTCAAGGCCAGTTTTAGTTGAGAGAGCCACACAAAAATGATTATCCCTTCGCATTTTCCGTTATTACAGATGTGAAAAGACAAAAACAAAGCAAATCGATCAACTTGGCAAACGAGGCAAAAATTGGTGACTTGTTCTCAGAAAAGGTTTACATTCATGTGATGTTTGTAAAATTGAGAACTACTCGCAGTATGTGGAATACTTTCGTAATACTTACCGTGTTTGTGTATTTCAGGGGTGTAATGCATCCAAAATGTGCTGGAATTTCAACAGAAAAAAAACTCCACCTCAGAAATGTGACACCTCGGTAAACTCATACACCATTTAAAGTCTGAATGTGTGTGGCTTTCTTCCACCATACTAGAATTTCAGAAAGTATTGAATTACCAAACTTCCTTGACATAATTACTATCTTTTGGTGTAACACGCTAAGTGTAACACAGTAGCACGCAGGAAGACAGAGCAACAGCGTGGGAGGGCTGTTTGAACCCATCATCATTGACTAACCTAATAAATCATTCAGTCTTCAGTTTAAATTTCCAACACATGTGGTTTAGGTGACACGTCACCTCCGTGTGACCTCACTGTTTTAAAAGGTCCGCAATGTATTGACATTATGGAAGCGTGGTTTTTATTCATTATTTTTAATCCCTGAGAGTAGCGCAGGCTCAGCGTATTTTAATGGAATCACAGAAGTTGAGTGATAGCTCAGCAGTTTCTCAGGGAAGGTGCTTCAGAGAAACGCTTGCAGGGACTTGGCAAATATCACACGAGGACAAGACCCATGATGAAAAGCCTAAAGGGCATTGTATTGCAGAAATGGCAGCAATTAATGCGACTTTAGTAAGAAGTGGGATGGACAAGATATTCAAGTCGGTGCTTATTTTACCTCGCATGAACTTAAAAAAAACATGGTAAGTGCTTTTAAAGTCAACACAATCAGACCCTAGATTGTAGAGAAGATACCACATTGTGAAGCTCCTCCCAGCCTTTCTTCTTCACTTTGTTCTGCTGTTGACGTTGATCTGTTTCCATGGTTCTGATGTTTTCTTTGATGGCCATTTCTTTTTCCATCTCGACCTCCCACAGGCGTTTCTTAGCCATTTGTTTTTCATTTTCTCCCTCTCTCTCTCTTTTTTCTTTTTCCCATCAGTCTTTACAGGGCATGCTCTCTTCCCTTCACTCTGAGCTTGACATTCAGAGGTATTTGATGAAAATCCAATTGCCCCACAGAGTTAGTCGTTCTTTTTTTATCTTATCTGCATCATACTGCCGTGTGTGTGTGTGTGTGTTTGTGTGTCTGTATGTGTTTGTGTGACCATGTTCGCACCTTCACTAACATCTGCTGTGTGACCATGTTCCCAAACTCGGCGTGCCCCCGTGTCTCTCAGCGTGTGCCCTGTGTGTGGCTGCCAGCTCATCTTGGCTGTCGGGCTTGAACCAGTTCTGGCCAAGAAAAGCTTAGCTAATGTCAGCTACACTTAACGTACGAGAATCCCTCGTTAGTCCGAATGTGAGCGAACAGCAAGCGCATACAGTTGTTGTTACTCCGTGGATCTGGACTTGTGTCTCTAGCTGCATTTGCTCCACAGCGCCGTTCTGCTGCCAGAGGAAAAACTGCATTTAAATAAAGAGCCCAGTGTTCACTGCCTCCCCGCCCCCCACCCCCTTTAGTGTGAGTCCTACCTTGTCCCTGAGGTCCAGATTACCTTACAGCACCCTGAGTGCACAATGGCTCAGTGGGCTTGTCACACATGCTCTCATTGTAGCTCTGGATGCCACGTCATGCAGCTCTGATTACAGACTGCAGAGCTCATCTGAAAGTTTTGATGCACAAGTCCTCATCCTTGATCAGTGGGTAAAAGGAATCTCTTTTTATAGGCCCACCTTTTCTTTTTTGTTTGATCTCTCTTTGTGTCTCAGTTAACATCATGACTAACCATACTAACATGAGGGGGCGTATAACATTTATAATTAGAGACCACAGTTAAACTGGGCTGAGATGAACGTCTCATGTTTGATAACCATTCGAGCAGTGATATGCTTGTGGGACAGCACAGTGAAGTGTTCCGTGTGTGAGCGTGTATTAGACATCATGATATAAAGTATTAAAGCTTCTTTGTCCATTTGCATGGCTACTGTTTAGTTTATTTAGTTGTTGTTCTGGAATTGAGCTGAATTGAGTTTTTTATTCTTGTCTGGTAAAGAATGTGTAACTCTTAACAAACTGACAGTGTTGGTTGTTTGTTTTGTTTTTTTGTTATTTTCATAATTCGGTCACATGCACTATAACCTATATACAATTTTACACATTGCACTATAAGATTTGAGATTGTAACCCTCATGCTTGTACAGATTAATTCTTACACTGTGCCTACGGTCTCATACTTATTTCCATGTACATCCCACTCCAGAGCAGAAGCCCAAAGCACGGCCCCAGCCCCCATCCCAGCGTCGGCGACCAGATTGACCACCTCTCCCTGGCCTCCCTGGAGTCGTTGGATGCCATGTCTGAGTGTGACGCACCCATGGGCTTCACCCGCGGCAGCCGGGTGCGTGCCAGCCTGCCTGTAGTGCGATCAACCAACCAGACAAAGGACCGCTCACTAGGTACGCCGTTTGATTTCCTTTTAGTTCATACCAAAACCAAACTTTCTTCTTGTTTAATGTCTTGTTTTATGCTGAAATCTATTTAAAAGTGCGTGATTTGTGTCACTGGGATTGATAAATCTGGTCTATTAAGAATGTATTGAGATGGAAAACTGCATGAAGCCATATCTGAAATCTTAAGTTGGCTTCATTAATATACTGCGATGAAATTTAAGAAACATTAATCTTATTTGATAACACTCTTTTAGCATAATCTTGCCATAACTTAAATACTCCCTCTGTAATAACTGTGTGATCTCAGTGGTTTGTCTTTACCGTCCTGAGTCTTTATATGTCACTCCATTCATCTTCTCCCCCCTCCTGAGCTCACAGTTTTGTTTTAATTAGCATTCATTTCTGCTGCCGTAAAAGATAGAGCAAGCCATCCACAGTGTGCCATGCCATTGGCAGGATTAGAAATGGGCCTTCTTATCGTCGCACTCTGCGCTTCATTTGCATACATATGCAGGACGGCTGAAAGTTGTGTAGATTTGGGTCTCTGCTATAAACTCCAGAGTGATGCGAAAAGTTTGAGAACTGTCCAAACGAAGCACAGAGCACCTGGTTTTTTACAAGGACGGTCTTTAAGATTTGTTCACAACTCGCAGCAGTTAACAGTTGAGAGGAAGCATGTGAGTAGTTTGTCTGACTAAAGTTGAAAATGAAAAAAAACTATGAGTCAGTTTAGTATGTTTTCTTTTTTTCTTTTTTTGGGGGGGAGGTTGAGGCTTTTTTCTTTCATGATGAAAAACTGATGATTAAAAATGCATCATATGTGTTTTGCACATAAACATAGAACAAGACAGTATTTACCAGTCCCACAGAGTATTCATATGAGCTTGAATAAACTCATCAAATGGGATTTAGAATTATGTCATGTCCGTGCAGCTTCACATTAACTGAATGTTAATAGTTTAAATTGAGAATCATGAGAGATGATAAATCTTTATCAGTACTATTGACTTTTTATTAGTTCCTGGGTATTGAAAGATCACACAACCATGTTACACCGCCATGTAAAATGCTTCTAATCAATCAATCAAAGTTTAATATAACTAAAAAGTGAAACTGTTGATGAATTCGCCTTTTTAAACTTTTTACAGTTATTGAATGTCTTAATATTTTATTGCACTTTATTGTAATTTGCCTTAAAATCTGCATTTTATCTTTCAAATTGTATCTATAGAAATCTGCACTATCTCACTTTAACTATTGTATTATGTTAAATCAGTTTTATTTGTTTTATATCCAGTGATCTGATGTGTGCTGCGGACCTCTAGGCCAAGTCACCCTTGTAAGGAGATCTCAATCTCAATAGGTTCTTGTCCTGGTTGAATAAAAGTTAAATATTAATAATTATAACTTTTATATAACACGTTTCATGCAGGTTGGTACAATTCAAAATGTCTCACCAGAATGTTATTATAGTTCTAACAAGACAACAGGAAAAGACAATAAATAGAAAATTCTTGAAGTATGAAAAAAGCTGAAGTGGTTGATAAAGATTTTAAAAATGTAGTTAAAGGTTTTAAAAATCTAAAGAAAAAAGTCTGTTTGATTTCGGAATGGTAAAACTGAAATCATAGTAAGGCACAAAACAAAAATAAAAGTAGTTTGAATTATTCACATGCTCCCGTCCAATCAAAATCTGTATCAGAAGGATGAACGTACACTAATCCTCCATTGTTTATCTGGAGGAACTGTTGTGACAAACCAAGACCAGGTCAACTTACAAACAACTCCTCTATCAATGTGCACATCCTCCACAGTCTTAAGGCTCCTTATTGTGCTTAAATACTACAGATCCACATGAGATTCTATCCATGGAGAGAATGTGTTACTTGTGCTCACATCGGTCCATTTGCTTCCCAGTTGGCTCAGAATTTTGGTTCACAGTGATTGTTTGTGCACTACTTTTGTGGAAAATGATTTTGACGCTTCAAAGTGGTAGGTTTTTAATATCCAGTGGTATCTGTGAATGTAGGGACGCACATACCTCAACACTTCATTTTCCCCTCTCGTTCAAAAACATGAGGACAAAGCGTGGGGACAGTGGGGGGCTATAGTGTGATGAAGGGGGAGGAGAAAAAAAGAGGCACCACTTCACAGCGGTGTCCCTCCCACAGTCTCTGACACACACACACACACACACACACACACACACACACACACACACACACACACACACACACACACACACACACACACACACATGCACACACATACACACATAAACACACACGCTTCACTTAGCCCCAACGGACATTTGGGGCTCCTTAGTATCTTCTGCTCGTGCTGCAGGAGTTGTAGCGTAGTCTTTGTCAAAGACCCGTCATAAGAGCCAGAGGAAAACAGGAAATCCTTGAAACCCTTTACGTGAGTATCGGATTCATTCTAGAATGTGGGCATCAAGTGGATTGTATTTCAAAGTATTACTTTTGTGGCTTAGCAGCATATTTGCTCCCTTTTTTATTGCCGTTTGATTTAATTTGAACTTAAACAGCTGATATTAACGGGCACAGAAGGATGTTTCTTTTGACTGTGTTTTAGTTCTAATCTTTTCTGCTTCTCCAGAGAGATGCGGAAAGTCAGTCAGTCTGCAGAACTCTTTCTCTCTCCCCATTCAGTTAGAAGTCCCACTGGCCATTTGTTTCCAATCCCCAGTGAAACCAGGCACTCAGGAATGCACCGCGGTTCCTTCGCCATAACCGAGCACCTCGACTCCCCGTCGCAACGAACGGTGCAAATGTTAAGAATCCAAATGTTCCGAAGTCGGGCGCGATCAATGCTGCTTTGTCATCAGACCCTAGTTGCTAACATCTGGGTGCAAACTGGCGAGTGTTAACATAACAGCTCTCGGGGGACAGATGAAGTTATTCTGCAAATAGGCACTTTGTTAAGTTATTACTACACAGGAACCCAGACAGACCAGAGAGAGCAATGGATAGACTCAGCATTTTTATTTCCTGGATTTGCCCTCTGTCTGTCTTGCTGTGTCTCGTAGAGCATGTAGGATCTTGTATAATATTTCACCAACATCTGGTAGCTTTTACTGACTTGGTCCTTTTATGGGGTTACACCAAGTAAATCCAAACCTCCTTTTTATTTTTTTCTCTTTAAGCAAAGTTTTCTCCGAGCATAAATGCAAAACTGACTGAACGCAGTAAATGAAATGTGACATTCTCGATGAGCTTTAATAAAATATGATGGAATATAATTAGAGGAATATCTAAAACATTTTGTTTTCAAACTACTTTGATTATTTCCATGACTCCTATTGTTGCCCACGATTGTCTGAAACAATGAATCACAGGCTGGAAATAGAAATGTGTTGTTTTTTTCCCCCATTGGCATTGTTTATACAAGTGCAGTGTGGGCGTGTCCATGAGTTTTGTTGGAGAGACATCTGTTTTTCTAAAGCACAGTACAGATGCCACACCCAGGGTTCAGAGGTTCAAGCTTTTGGCTGTTTGATGCACAGCTTGTACTGTTCCACCCTGAGAAAACAGCCCAGTTTTGTCGTCTGGTCCTATTACAACCAAAGTTGTTAATTTGAAGCAATTTGTCCTGTTTTCGGGAATAAGCAGCATGCTGTTTCTTGACATGTGCAGCGTTGGCAGAAGTTAAAGGGGTTGTTTAGTGCAATGGCCCATGGCCGGCAGATATTTAACTGAAAACTGCAAAAAGAGTCAAACACAGATGGAGTTTGGGATACAACGTTTGAGTTTTTTAGGCTTTCATGCCATCTCTGCTTTAATATCAGATAAAAATCCAACGATATCACCAATACAATAAATAATTATAGTAAATTGTAATTTTCTAATTCACATCCTAACTCAAGCAGCATCAGTCATTATTCCGCAACTGCAAAAATATATGTTTTTTAAGAATTAGGTAGGATAAATGTAACATTTTGACATTCCACAAGTGTGCAAAAGAGTGACTGCATATGTCTAAAGTCTCTTGAATTGCATGAATTATATAGGTTAGTGTAAATCTTATCAAGATGATGTATTGGAGACTCACCCAAGCTGCAGTTAGCATGCACTATGTTTGACTAATGTGTTTGCGTCATTTTCCTGTTTGTTATAAATATAAAATGACCAAATATGTAATATTTTTTTCTTTATCCTGTCATCAAGCATGCATTTTCTGCTGCAGCTTAACAGTGAAAGCCCTCTCACTGGTTTGTAACGTGAAAAGTTTCCCACTAGTTAGGAGGGACATTGTGTGTGTTGTATTTGCATGCACAGATTAAACCCTTGCAAACAATGTTAAACCTGTTCTACATCCAAACAGTCAAACAGCGCTGCCTATCTATCACTAATCGCCCTGCTTCTCCCTGCAGGTGTACTGTACCTGCAGTACGGGGACGAGACCAAGCAGATTCGCATGCCTAATGAGATCACCAGCATTGACACAATCAGAGCTCTGTTCGTTAGTGCCTTCCCACAACAGCTCACCATGAAGATGTTGGAGTCGCCCAGCGTCGCTGTCTATGTCAAAGATGACATGAGGAATATGTACTACGAGCTTGCTGATGTCAGGTAAAGATCTGTGTGTGTGTGTGTGTGTGTGTGTGTGTGTGTGTGTGCGCGCACGTGACAAATGTGAATGTAAATAGAGGAATTGGGAACTTGTGGTTGATGGCTCATATTTTGTTTAGTGAACAGGACATCTGTGGTTTGTAGGATTTCCTCTTCCTCATTTTAAAGTCTTTCCCTTTCTCCTCTCCCGGAGCACTTGCAGCCCTATAGCCCTCCCTGAACAGGAAATGTTGCTGACCAGGAAACCTTCCCACTTCCTTTTCCCTATATGTGAAAGTGAAAATAATTTGCAAATGAAACCTCACAGCAAAAATGACTTTGATGTGTTGCCTTTAAGAGACTTCCACAACTCTCCCGCCTGCCTGCTCCCTTCGCTCAGTGAAAGTTTCACTCTGCAAACTTTTGGGCGAAGCTGGCTTTGTCGTTTTAACACTTTTAAGGCACCTTCATGCTTCAGAGCGCAGTTTTCAAAACACTGCGTGGACTATTGTGCACATCCGTTACAAACACACAAACACACACTGAAGCTCACGAGTTTGTTATTCTGTCTTGTACCTTCCTGGTTTGGTATTCACCTGCATGCATTATCAATAATACAGCAGATACTATGTGCTGAAACCGTACACAGTCATTTGTTGTTTAAATTTTTTCTTTTTTTTTTAAAGACCATATTTCTGGAGAGGTAAGAAACTTTGCCCTCTAGAGTGACTCCTCAGGTGCACTGTGTACTTTGTGACTAATTCTTTATCTAGGCTGTAAAAAATTGTCTCGTGATGCCTTACGGTTGGTGGCTCTGACCAAGGCGCAGTAGCATTATAGTCGGGAGTGGGACCAGCAAAAGACAGATCGGCTCTCGGTTTGAGCAGCTGAAACACGTACTACTGCAGTATCAGTGGGTGTTTTTCACAAACTTTTAAGATTAAGAGGGAATGTCACAGAACAGAGTGCTGTCAGAGCCTCTCTCGGGGTATGTGCCCCTGGGAGGCCGGTTTAACAGGCCCCGGCTGTGGAAGGATCGCCCGCTGTCTGACGGCGATATCTGGGCTGCCTTCTTACCATGGAACAACTCCTATGCCTACAGGAACATCACAGACCACTCCTGCCTGAAGGTGTACCACAAAGACCCTGCACAGGCGTTCAGCCACGGACCGCGACCTGCCAATGGCGACGCAAGAGTGAGTACTAAACTGTCACTGACGCGGTGGGTAAAATTGTACTTCAAGATGAGAGACCTGTTGCAGATCAAGCAGTGAGCCCACAGTTCTCATTCTCTCATCCTATTTACCGTTGAGAGAGAAATGTCCCCCAGATTCTTTTTAATCCCGTTAAAGGAGGAGGTCTTATATTGTTCTCCTTGGGGCCTTCGTCTGGGCGAATTCTCAGCACTGTTTTCCTACCAGTACGAGCTCTTAATCTCTTTTTCTTCTTGTGATCCTGCCTTCCTGCTGATGTACCAAAAGCAAAGGCCCAAAGAGCCCCATCCTCAAATACTTCCGCCCTAAACCCGTTTTTCTAATCTGCCTGACCTCTTACGTGACCTCGCTGCTCCTTTTCCTGCTGCTCCAGATTTACAGCGGACATTGCAGCAGCATTGTGATACTGCAAATAATACATTAACGTCAGCCATAATCCCATTCCCTCCTTCTGGACCGCCTGTGTAAAGTGTAAAGTGAAATTGATAAAAGTTTAAAGGAAGGACGAGGCAAATTTGATGATGGTTTCAGAGGTCTTGATGTAGATGGCATAACTCTGAAGTATTGCAGAAGCTTTTTTTAATTCTGTCTTGACACTGGTTACTTTTCTTCTTTTACCCCGATTAGGACAAAAGAGAGAATATTAAAACATATATGAAAATTATATAAATGGAAAAGTGAATGGAGACTTTAACAGTCAAACACTTAAAGAGGTGGAAAGTTCCAATCTGGTATTATCGGAAGAGATTTTTCATTGTTTTTTTTGTTTTTTTTTGTCACAGCACTGACCGTTAAATAACTTTAAAAGTTGCTGAACATGCAGGTTTGCAATATACTTTATACCCAAACTAAAAATGAGTGAGGCACAAAGGCTCAGAGATTACAGCTCTTGTTCAAACATTGTGAAATCTTGGCTTTAGGTAAGAGATGAAAAACGCAGACTCTCCGCAAATGCGCTTGTCACTGTTTAACCAAGCGGCGGTTGACACAAATACAAAGGCGGGCTGTGGCTGCGGGGTTGGGGAGGTGACATTTATACATACACTGTCAAAACAGCACTTCACTATGGTCTCATAATAACGCTTTATAGAAAAGTTATTTCTTTGTTTGATATTGGTGCATTTCAACACTCACACACACTGTAGCAATAGTTTTCGACCATATTACGATGGGGAACATGTTAATAAGAAGATATTTATAAAATCGAGGCTCTTGTACGTGTATGTTACTGATAACCTGTGTGTATTTTGGCAAATCACAGACTGGATAGAGTGTTTTCTTCTTTGAGGCAATATGAGGACATAGTAATTGAAATTGTAAAGTTTTTTTATTTTTGTCACCTGTGAAGCTCAAACTACAGGCTTGGTATATTTTCTGTGTATATACCACTTTTTTTTTTTATTGAGCAGTGATATTTGAGCAGCTCTACAATCTAACAATAAACTCTACTACTCCACAACGTCAGTCATTTATATTAAGTGCATCAATGACAAGTAACTTGAAAAGCTGCACAGAGACATATTTTAGATTTTCCAATAATATTTTAAAATGCTAATGGATTAGCGGATTATTCGTGTATATGTGGATTATTCTAGGGGAATGTGCCTAATCAGCAATGTCGTAGTAATCAATAGTGGCTGTTGGTTTAGTTGTTATATACACACAGCTGGAGGAGATATTTTGTAAACAGAGGTTCTGTCTTTAGCGAGCCTGTGATCCATCTTTCTTTGGATACTCTACCTAATTTTGTTCTTTGTTCAAGAAAGAAAAATCAGATGATTGTTGTTTTTTTTTTTTTGTGGACAATTATCTTACTTAACAGGCTCATATCATCTTTGGCACAAGCAGCAACCTGCACACATGGCACATTAGCGTCGTGCGTCCAGCTGTTCAGGCAGTCTTTTAAAAGCTCACACGCTCGTGCGTGAACGCTGCTGCTCATCTTAACTGTTCGCTCTGCTCCAAATCTGAAGCTTGTGAATCACTTTACAAATTCCCATCTGTGGCAGAACAAAAGGTCGAGACAACTCCGCACACTCCAAGGCACACACTGTTGCAAGTTTAGAAGATTGTGGAAAAATAACTTCCCACACATGCTGCCAACATGGCCACTCATTTTGCCCGCTATTGTTGCCCGTGGGTTTATTTTTCAAGCCTTTACCTCTTTGTGGGTTTTTTTTTCTCTCTTTTTTTCGTCACAGCAGTGACTTGCGCATGTGGCATCGAGAAAAATCTCTTTGTTTGAAGGATATTTTAGGATACCTCACTTGGTGCTCCAAAGGTGCAACATCTGTTTGAGATTGACAAGTGATGCCTTTTGGCACAAGCAGTTCTTATATGGCTGAGCTGGGAGTGGAAACTCAGGCAGACATTTTATTTACTGCTCCAGAGAAATTTCCTCACAAGGGCAAGCGTTCTTTATGGGTGTATAGGCGCCCTAAATAGTGAAAGTCATTAAGGTTCATTGATGGTTTGTAGTGGCTATGTGCTTTCCACATTTCCTATTGTATGTTGTGAGCAGACTTGTCACGGCCATATTTATTGGCTGCGCGAACTTTGAATGTCAACAGGTTTCTGTATTTTGTTATCGCAGCCAAGCCTCACCCATTTATTACAAGTACTTTGAACACTTGTTTTCCTACTTTATACACGACTGACACACACACACACACACACCCACACACACGTGTGCACACAGGTCACACCCTTTATATTGTTATATTCTCTGTGGTAAATATGTAGTAGACTGCTCTGTGTCAAAAAAAAACAAAAAACAACCTCGACTTGAATTCTTTGAGAGAACTTTGCATTGTCTTTTTGACTCATCTTGACTTCCTGCTGTAACCTGTGAGTCATACCTTCAGGCAACAATAGGTTGTTTGTTTGACATGAATAAAAGGGTAGACAGGAAGACAGATTGGATTCAGCCCTGCATGTGACTTTGCAACATTGCGTTATCATACCCAGCACTTCAGATAGCCGGATTTTATCACTGTTTATACACAACATTACACTGCGAGTATATATGTTTATTTGTGTTGAAACGCAGCCTAGTCAGTCAGTCTCTGAGTGAAAAAAGTCATTTTAAGTACGCCTTGGATGTATTGTCTAAGCTTGTACAACCATTTTTAGTGTTGCTTTTATTGTATACATTATTTATTGTAAATTAATTTAAAGCTTTATGTGCAAATAGAATGAACAATTTCTTCTCAGGATGAGAAAAACATAAATGGTAGACATATCAATAAATATAACAGTTTACAGTCATTGTGAAAATTAACAACAGGTGACGCACAGCAATACCAAGATTTTATTAAACGTGAACTGTGCATATTGAATCCTCCTTGTTTGTACTTTTACCACCCAAGTCACTCTCTCTAGATCAGAAACTAGTCTAGTGGAAAACGGTTGGATCATTGCACATTAGCATTTTATGATGCTGATGGGTTGGTTGAGCAGAGGCTCAGGTTAGCCATTAAACCAGACAACACTCCTCTTGTTGTTGTTTAACTAATGTCTGGACCTGATATTGCACGCAAACTCTCAGTAAGAGCTGCTTTGAAGTAGAAAGACCTTTTTAAAATTCGATCAACATATTTCTGGTTTCAGCCATAGAAAGAATCTTGTGACTGTGTTGCTGTTTCACTGAGGCCTGTGGGTGTAATATCCTGGACTTAAAATGAAATGCTGCATCCCAGCATTCGTAGCCTTGCAAGTAACTTTTTTCAGCTTGTCAAAAGATTGCTGACAGCGTATTTTCTTTGAAAAGCAACAGTGTAAACTGGTTTAGATAGATGGGTTTTTTTCTCAAGGTTTAACTTCAGTTGCGAAGCACCAGTTATCCACAGTATACAAAGTAGCTAAAGCTGAAGTACACAGAAGTATGCTGTCTGATTTATTGGTTTATTTCTTCCCAAGCATGTTGGGTAAAAAAAAAAAAAAAAAAAAAAAAATTTTTTTACTTTTTTTTTTTTT